>JARKHS020027619.1:0-217500 GCA_030143305.2 Amblyomma americanum
GAATGCATTCACTGTACAACACGTGCCTTTCTTGCGGCCATATCCCTCTGTGTTGCCAAAATGCTCCATTAGACGAATGTTGACACGCCGGCCTTTTTTCCCAACATATGATGATCTGCATGACAAAGGAATTCTGTTAACCGAGTCACTGTCGCATGCTGTGAATTAGTCTCTTTGCTTCGTCTTACACCGGGAGGTCGTTGAAACGCCTTTGCTAGGTGCGTTGCATACTATGTTCACAGCAGCCCACCCGACCACTTTCTTTAGCGCGTGGCTGATAACGTGCACATATGGCATGACAGCTAACTTCCGTCTTCTTTCTGAAGCCTCGTGGGGTTAGACCGGCCTATTTCTGCGATTACCTTAAGCCAAGGCTGTAGATGAGGTCATCTGGGAAACTAGCTTTACGTAACCGTGTCAGTTGGGCCTCAACACTTTCCTGCTGACGATCAATACACAATCTTTTTAGGCATTTTTCAGTGCGTCTTTAGTCATAGAATTTTTTCGAGTGCGGAAGATAACACAGGCAGATATGGGCCTCTTCGATGTAGAGCCATAGATTGAGAAGTGAAAGTGTACCTCCACTGGCATTTCTTTGGTCAGCTCAAAGATGGCAAGTGAGTCGCCGCGGTAGCTGAGTGGTTACGGCGCTCGGCTGCTGGCCCGAAAGACGCGGGTTCGATCCCGGCCACGACGGTTGAATTTCGATGGAGGCGAAATTCTAGAGGCCCGTGTATTGTGCAATGTCAGTGCACTTTAAAGAACCCCAGGTGGTCGAAATTTCCGGAGTCCTTCACTACGGCGTCTCTCATAGCCTGAGTCGCTTCGGGAAGTTAAACCCCAGAAACCAAACCAAAGTTGCAAGAACTTCGGAGGTCTTAAAGATGTCAACCGTGCCCTTGTGTTGCCCTTGGTTAGCTTGAGGATTACTAGGAAGCTGTATACAAATCAGAAGGTCGTTATCATATGCGCGCCACGAAAAGCTTCTATTAGTTTTATTTATTTATATTTATTTATTTATATACAATACTACAGTCTCAGTAAGAGACCGTAGCAGGTGGGCAGACAGTAGAATATAAAGTTCAAAAAATAAAGAGACATTACAAGCAGATAAACAAGAAACTGAACTCTTACAATAAGTGTTATATAACTACTAGTAGGTAGGTTACCAAACAATACCTTGAAGATTCAGAACTGTAACAAAAAGAAAAGAAGTACAGCAGCAGTCGTTTATGCCAGCAAGCATGCTAGTATTCGAAGTATTTAACAATCGGAACTAGAAGAAAGTGGAAAAAAATAACGGGTTACAATAGGCAATGCAATAATCCTTATAATAATATATCAAGAGATGTCAGTAAGTAATTGTTGAGCAGTCATCTGTTAATTGTAGGACTATTGGTACTTTACTGATTCTTGTAACATTCTACTAATCTTGAGGAGAAGGAAGGTAGTGAGTGCGACACGGTAATCGATGGATCGAGTTGATTTCATTCGCTGAAAGCTAAAGGAAAGAAAGAATGCTTCAGAGTGTTCGTTCGGCATGAGTATTCAGTCAGTGTGTCCGCATGCTTGTGCCGGGACTGCCGTGACTGTGAGAAGGATGAATATTTAGACATATGTATACTGTACCTCTTGAGTAATAATTGATATAAAAACTTCACGTGGGATTCTTATGCCCTAGAGAAGAGTGATGGAAGGCCAGATGATGCGGCAAGATCGGTAGGGGATTCGGAGGGTGTGTATTTGTTATGAATGAATCTTACAACTTTTCGTTGCACTCTCTGAAGCCTAGTGATGTTAGTGATTGATTGCGGGAACCAAACAGTGCTTGCGTATTATAAAGTTGGCCTTACGAGGGTAGTGTAGGCAAAAAGCTTGGTAGTTTGAGGGGCCAAACGTAAGCATCTTCTAAGGAAGAACAGCTTTCGCAACGCAGAGAGGTAACATTAGCGATATGGGCGTCACATCTTAGGTCGGAAGTTGAAGTTAACCCTAGGTATTTATATTTAGAGACTCTTGAAAGCGTTGATTCATTGATACTGTAGACATGTATACTGTAGGACACGAATTTTTTATTGTTTAATATCATCTGCCAAGTGTTACACCATTCAACAATTGTGTTAAGACAGCTGCTTAGCATAAAGTCGTCTCAGGATTTTTTATCGTTTTGTACAGGATGCAATCATCAGCGAAAAGATTTATGTTACACTCAATATTGTTGGCAATATCCTTGACGATCTTGACAGGCAGGTCAGCAGAAGGTCACTGAGAATTGGTGCAGCACAGGAACCGGTGCATACTCATTGCCACTGAATGTAAAGATCACCATTAAACTTTACATAGGTAGAACACAAACATATGGTTATCAACTCCAGGAATCCATGCGCACTGGTTCTTGAATCTACTGCTCACATGAAATCAATGCCTTCTCTAGCATATTAAAGAAGGCGGTATGTGGCAGCATGTAATGTACCTAAGTCCTTGATTACAAATTAAGTAGACACTTCTTCTGTACAGCTGTTTTAGAGGATTGCAGAAATTTCTGGCTTGTTTGCCATGAAAAGATCTTCCACGGTGAGCAAGGAGAGCAATTCTTGCAGATACTACCCTTATGGTTGCTACAACTATCCTTCTTCAGAGACAATTACACCAAAAGGCCAGTTATTTTTGTGTTTCTGCGTAAAGAAGGCATAGGTTCTCACCCTTCTTGACAGCAGGCCCTAATTTGCCAAGTTGTTGCCTTGACACAAGTTTTGGCCTTCGTTTTTCAATGTTTGGCACTTGAACTTCTTTTTCGGCTTGTAGAATTTCTTTGCAATGGCTTCATTTGTTTTCACAGAAAGTAGCTGGAAATAGTGTGCAACACGCCCAGCAAAGGTGATACAAACAGCCGCGTGTAAGACGAAGCACAGAGACAAATTCACAGTAGGCGACAGAGGCTTAGAGTACAAGATCCCTTCGTCATGAGGAGCGTCATATTTTGGGAAGTAAGGTCGGTTGGTAAACATACATCTAATGAAACATATCTGCAACACAGCCAGAACACGGCAGCATGGTAGCAAGACACTTGCCGGACTATGGGTCCATTCCACAATTTCGAGAATGTAAAATTCTGAAAAAATATAATCGATAGCTCAAAGGCGAGATATACCAGACATACATCATACATAAGAATTCTTCAACCTGCGTATGCACATTGTCAGTAATATTAACGAAAAAGAAATTGAATATCCGGTTAAATAAACACAACAGATATGACAAAATGACCATTCCGTAACTTTCCTCTTCTGCATTTTGGTTGATGATTCGAGTATTTATTTTGAACTAAGCAATAAATTCCTCTGCTGTTAGTCAGCGTTGTATCTTTGTCTTTCCTGTGTCCTGTTACCCAGTCTACTGTTTTGCTAAGACTAAAGTACTGTCGCACATTTTTAAGAGATGAAATCTAGATCTGGAAAACCATCACGAGGGGTTCCAAGCAGATGTTGGCGTTCTGCACCCACTTTGAAGAAATACATACACCTAAACGTGTATATTTTGGAGATCACACAATGCTACCACAAACAAGCCAGGCAAATGTTTTTGACTCCACGGGTTCTCGTTCTATTTATTTAAGGCAAATATGCACCATGTTGTGAACGAAAGTACAAACTAGATAAACAGAATAAATCGTTTTATAATAATCGCTACTGTAAAATGGTGTTAGCAATAGACCACATTCATCCTTAGGACACACCAGCATTTCATGTGCTGTTACATATGAAACATGAAAATACCAAGCAGCCAGACGAATGAATAAACCTTTTCTCGAAAATTTATCATAGCTACATGCAGTCATACCACTCCACAAGTCCAGTTGAGTGTACTGCTCAGGAGTACCAGTATTCATATGGGGCGAATGCCTGCACCAAAATTTAGTCAGAAAGTAATACAAATTTGCAAACGACAGGCAAACTAAACGGCATGACATGGAACCATTACAATCATGCGAGAAGAAAAAATAGCAGTCTGCCTACACTCCAATATGAATCGAGCTATAAAAAATCTCAAAAAGGCTCCTTCAAACAAGCACACAGTTAACATTTATATGTGATTAGGTCATTCCACGCCAACTGATTCATACTTAGTACTCAACCATCTCCGATTTTAAAAAAAATCCTTATTTCATTACTATGAAAAACAGCCCAGATTTTTGTCAGAATAAATTTTTTTGTGTCGTGGCCGCCATCTCACGTTTGTAAGTGGTAGCCAAACCTAGCTCTGCGAAAATTTTGTAAAAAAAACATTCTTACGCATGACTCTGAAACTTCTTTATATAAATAAAATGTATTGCACTTCCAGATGCAGTAAATTAAATTTATATTGTTTTAAACAAAACACGGAAGAAGATAGAAAATATAAAAATTTGAAATCGTATATAAAATATTATGTTCTTACAGCAGTTATTCCAACTATTTTTCTACGCTGTCCAGACGAAAAAAAGGCGATAAAATTGTTTCAGAGAGCAAAAAGCATAAGGCATGTAAGCAAAAGAATTCTAAACTTGAGAAAATTTATTTTTTGAGATATTCAGCAGTTTATTTCATAATGATGTGATCTTAATTAAATTATGAAAAATAGGAAGTTGCACAATGCCATTTAATGACGTTTATTTCTAAATGTTTAGTCGTAGCATTTTGGTTTTCCGTGAGAAAACAATTTTGCAAGTTGAATCCCTGCGGTCAACATCTAACATTTCACCGCGCTTTCTCCTCACTGCAACGCATTTTGCCGCCGCTGCAAATATACACAAAACCAGCACTCCACTGCCCGAATACAATGGCGTGCTGGGCTTCGATGCCGCCAGGTTCGGCAATACAAAAACCTGCGTATTGGTGCATTTACAAAAAGCAAAAATGAAGTGGCCGGATTGCAGAACTGCTATTGCTCCTCAACACAAATAGTACTGAGCCGGGAAGCACATTTTACGGTCTGACCAATCAGAGTCAAATACCTCTACTACCATAAAAATGATGTCAATTTTTCAGTGGAATGGACTTTTTCACCATGTCACATGCGAAGAGTGCTTGTGACTGCACTGGAGGAACTGAGAGTCCCTTGGCAGCAACAGAAAGTATTCACAGGCCATACAAGAGTAATATACTCACCCTCTAAGAGCTGTTTACTAGGGTGAACAACCAGTGTAAAATGTGGTGTGGCCCTCTGTGTGCTCCAACAAAGGATTGAAGAAAACGAAGATGATTGAAGAAAACGAAGGTGAACTCACTAGGCGGTTTACAAGAGTGCTACCATTAAGAGGAAGACACAAGTTCAGCATATCGAGCACTTACCTGTCTCTCTATGGTGCATGCTGGACTTATATCATGCTCCTGTTGGAAGTGAAACAATTGAATAAACATGAGAGCAGAACTTTCAAAACCCAAATATGAGGAGCATTCACCTGGAGCACCGCGCAGCGAGCAGTGCAGTAATTGAACGCAGGGACACAAACTGCAAATTTATTTCTCACTTAAAAAAAATTGTTCCAATTAAACTTTTAGAAATAAATCCCACTGCCATTAGAAAACAAATGAAGACCATGTCACCTTGCAACAGACGGCTGAATATCTCTCAAAGATAAGATTTTTTTTTGCTGACATGCCTTAGGTTTTTTTCATCTCAGAAAATTTTATCAACTTCCTTGCTTTTGCTGTTGTTGCAGTGAGTTTTATGACACACAGGCAACTGAGGCCATCATGCGCCAAGCACAAAGTATTGAAAAACATTTTGTTGAATATTTTCGAAATGTAAAAAAATTCACCTACTAATTTGGCACATATTCGTTTAATGCAGGGTTTTAGAAAAAGACTATCAACAATACACAAACTGATTTGCAATAATCCTGTGCTGACTACGAGCTAGAAAGCATGTAGAGAAAATGAGGGCACGGTTAGGCTAAGTACCCTGTTTCATGAAGCCCCTCGATGAAGAAAAGAAGGAAATGTGGCCCACAAGAGAACCTAACATATAGCAAAATAAAGCTTGCTGAAAAACTTAGACGCGCCTTTGCTTCCATACTGCTCATGAATATTTCCCAGTGGCAACAAGGTGAAAGCTGTGGGCTTCCATGTGGATGTTTCCCCTGCAGACATTCATTTAATGCCATGATGAATACAGACCGCCAAAATTTATTAATCAGGTCACTCTGGACAAACAATGAAACCTTTTAAAAACTCGAAAAGCAAGCTAAATGTACCTAGCTTCAACAGCACAACAGTCCTTAATCTGGGTTCGGTTCTAAAACAACAAAAAAACAAAAAAGATGGCAGCCTCAACAAATTGCAAAGCGGCCTGCTGCACAAAACGACCGACAGTCAGCGCCTGTGCAGTAAACAAATTTAAAGGTCTATCTCAGACGTCGCGCTTACGCAATGCATTTTACGCAGAGATACGGTACTGTCCCTACGCGCACCTGCAAAAATTACTAGGCACGAATAAACTGTAGGGCAAGAAACTTGACGAAATAGCGTTAAACGGCTTTAAATTTGCCAGAACACAAATAGTATAGCTCTTAAGCTGCATACGGCAGCACTCTGCAGCATTCGTCTCGTCAAACAAAAGCAGCTGTGTGCACAATTGTTCTCGGCGAACTCTGTTTAGCGCTGCTTCTCTTCCTTGGATACAAAGAAAGAGCGGCCTGTCGCACTGCAGATCTTGGCACTTAGGCACTTAGAAACGGCAAGCTCGAGACCACTCTTCCTTAACATATTCTTTGTAAAATGGGAACCAGCATGCATGAAGAAATAGAATTGCTTACCATTTGATGCAGGTGCGTTGTAGTGCTGATCTCGTCTACGTCTACACATCATGGCAACGCTCGTCTTTTCCACTAACACCGACTTCAGGACAACGATTGCTACACTGCAAATACATTCTGCCGCATGAACACGCGCACATGATAACTTGTACCGTGCTTTCTGACTTAAAATCTTTACGACGTCAGAGAGCGCCGCCCTTTCTGCCAATCTAGAACAACAAACGCACTCGTCAGAGCGGCTGCTTCTGTCCTGATACGTCATATACGGTACATGGACAGCAGTGAACGAACCGACGCACTTTTCCACTTATATATGCACACTAAAGCACTTAAGTTCACTTCTGTACCTCAAAAACGCGGTCTAAAACGCGTTCTCGTGAATCGTTGAATCACACACACCACGACGCCATGACGAGCAGGCTGAAAAAAAAAATTGTCAATAAACGCCCGACGGTTGCGGTGGCCGCCTTGCGGCAGAAATTCAGTTTCGATTTCAGTTTTCACTTACAATGTATGCGGGAGCCGGAATACATTTGCAGTATCGGAGCAACATACACAGCGATTGCTAGCAGTCGCAAGTTATGAAAAATAAGAAGCGATTAAACATGCTATATTTCTTCGGATTGAAAAGTTGCCGTGAATTGGCTTCCTTCTTGATTTTTTTTACTTTAACTCCAGCAGCTGAATTTCGATGGTGGCAAAATATGTAACAAATTGTAGCATATGTCATCATCGAAAGAGGGAGGAAGCGTGAAATGTATGGCAGGCAAAGCTTAGCATATTCAAGGACGGCTCCCTCCCGAACAGATATCGCGTATTGCTCCCGAAGATTTTGGGATGTTGCCTTGTGGTGGGTTCCTTCACTGGTTCGGCGTATTCCGCGGCAGTGTTGTTGACACGGGACAGGTGTAGAGTGGTTGTATGGCAGTATTCATGCAAACATGCGTAACATGGATCTGTGGCATGGACTCAATGGCGGTGTTTGGTACTCTTGCTTGTGAATGCGTCATGTCTGTTTTCTGTTTTACCGCAAGCCGGGGCGCACGCGCCTGCTCAGCCTCCCGTCTGCACGCGCGTCGTCCTGGCGCCGCGGCTCTCGAGCGGAGAGACCGCTCGGCTTACGCGCTGCGCTTGCAACCCGAGCAATCCTCGAAGGCCCGCGCAGGGACGGTGGCAGGGCATTCGTGGTGAGGTGGTTCAGAGAGGCGGGAGAGGGGCTGGAAGCTGCCGTGCTATATGTTGGATAGGCATAAAGCCCCTAGGTCTGCAGCATTGCTCTTCATAAAATTAAATGAATGAACAAAACACTTCCCTGATTGAGAGCAACACATACCGAAGAGAGGGCAGAATGCCGACTGCAGGGTTGGATTGAAACCATCAAAACGCTCGACAGATGTTACTACGGTCCAGTAGACGTTCGGCTCTCCTTGGCGCCCTCACGGCCCGCACAGCGTGCTTCCACTCCAAGCGAGCCGGTTCCAAATTCAGTGGGCGGACCGACATGTTTGCTTCAGGTTCTAGCAGTTCTAGCTCATTTTCTCTGCCCGAAGCGCAGCGGTGCATAGACAATGTTCTAGAGATTGCCCACATGGGGAGCGGGAAGCACTAAATGCCTAAAACGCTCGTATGTTGTGCAATTCACGTGCAAGTTAAAAGACCCCGGATCACGGAAAATATTATGGAGGTTTCCACTACAGCGTCTCCGTTAGCCAGGTTTAGCTTTCGGACATGAAACGCCACACACCGCAGAATTTACTTTTTATGGGTTGCAAAGCCACCTCCTGCTACTCGTTCAGTCTTGGGGAGCTACGTACGTCGAGGCAAAATAAAATTTTTGTTCTGCCCACTTTGCACTTAGTTTCTCAAGCTCTTCAGGGGACCTAATTAACTTAAGGTCTCCACAGCTGCCTTTAATTCAGTTGAAAGAGTAGCTGCTTCAAGAAATAGCTATGTTTGGTCTTGTTTCTTCTGCATGATTTGGCGTGTAAAGCAGAATGGTTTGGCGCAGACAGTACTCCAATTGACACATATTGCCGCAAGACATCAATGTAATGATTTCTCTATTCACTACGATGCAGTCGTGAGTGCTTTAACTTGATATGGATTTAGCTCAGGAGCACGTTATTATCAAAACAACTAATGAGCCCCACATTCACGGCATAGGTATTGTTCCAAGAACTTTATTGGATCATTAATTCACATTTTTTTACTGTCTGCAAGTGAACCAAATTTTTCTTTTCGCTGCATGTATGTTCTCAGTGGCGAAAGATTTTAATGCCTCAAAGTGAAACCCTAACGAGCGCATACTATTCGCACTATCAGCGCGTTTGTTCTGCTTTCATAATTAGTCGTGTTATCTTCATGTGGAATGTTGCAGTCGCGTCGAGGCATTAGTAAAACGTGTATAAAATGCCGAACGTGCATGTTACTGCTTCACATGTGCACGTGATGTCACAGGAACTACGCAAGCACATTTTGTTCCGTAAAGGACATGAGCTTTGCCTATGTCTTCTGTTTTGTTTTTTTTTTTTTCATTTTTTCTTCCTCATTTAGCCAGACTTAGAGCATTGAGGTGAAGGCAACTTTACATTTCTGAAAGGAACAGCCTTGCACCTTGATGGCACTACCAGGAGTATTAGGGCCACATGCACCCGCAGCAGGATGGGGGCATGTGTAATAGAAACTCCTAATTTGTCAAGTGTAAGGGTGTGCATGAAATTATGTACCATTTAAAGGTGTGAAATTTTTTTACAGTGTAGATGACAATTGAATTGTTATTTTTCCTGTTTATCATTAGGACCTCATGTAAAAAAAAACGGTCTGTGGTCGGTGTTTACAAAGGCTTCGAGAACCACCTGGGACCTGACATGTTGGGCAGATGACACGTTGGGCAGAGGGGGAATCCCCTCTCTACTTTTGTGAAGAGAAAAAAAAGAGGCCGGAAGGTGACTGCCACAGGATGAACGCGGCGGGTGGCTGCCGTGGATGGTGAAGTGTACAAGTGTACAAGAAAGAACAAGTAGAAGCATGCAACTGCAGAGATGCACAGAAAGGACTAAGCGTGCAATTAAGGTGGATGTAAAGTAGTGCATGTGGTATGTCCGGTCATGTAAAAAGCAATAAAAATCAAATAATATGGATTTTGGTCAAATAAGGCGCATTGATTACCAGTCAATTTTTAAGAGGTTACAGCATAATTGTGTCAAAATTTCAGGTTTCGCGACACCCGGCACAACCAATATTTACGGCGAACACTTTTTTGGCAGGTCCCACGGTGCCATGTGGCTACTATGCCACATGGCGGTTTAGAAGCGTCCGTACGGGAGCCTAAAAGCGCGGCTCAATTAGCTACTGTTTGAGAACGGCCTTGTTGTTCCTTCGGAGCTGCTGTCAAGACGGAATCTGGCCTTCCGTAAAAGAAAAGCGGTACAAATTAGTGACTGAACAGTACACGAACCATTCTCAATTCTTCTCCACCAAAATGCGACTGCCGCGGCCAGGAGTGAATCCGCCTTGTTTGAGTCAGCAGCCGAGCGCCATAACCACTGAGCCACTGTGAAAGATTTCTAAAATTAAGAGTTCACATTGGAAACCCTTCTCTGTCGTTTTGACTGGCAGACTGCCGTCACTACCATGTGGTACCGAATACTTACAACACTATACTATACTAGCTTTGCCAGATGCACAAAGCACGCCGTGATTTTTCAATAACATGCTTTCTCAGAGGCAAAACGCAAAAGCTCTCGCGTGCTGTGCGATGTCAGTGCACGTTAAAGATCCCCAGGTGTTCGAAATTATTCCAGAGCCCTCCACTACGGTGGCACGTTTCGGCCGTTCATCGAGATAAGTGAGACAGTTACTGGGGCATTTACTTTCTTCAAAATCGAGTTTCATTTTTTTTTCCCGGACCGAGTGACATTTACACACCAAAAATAGCTTGTGCAGCAGCAAGAGGCCTACAGGCTTGAGATTTCAGAGGGGATCACGTAATGGCAGTCTTGCTGACCGGCTTTGTAGCGTCAGCTGTCTGATGGGGAATGTGAGAAGTGGCACTGCTCTCGTCAAAACAATTTCGGAACTCCCAAGTAAATAAGAAGTGATAAGAAGGCTAAGCTTCCATGGACGATATCGCATCTTCCTTTTGCGTTGTATTTCCTTGTATTTCTTGTTCTTAATAACCAGGGGTGATGCATTGTAGTTGAAGCCACTTTGAAAATGTACTGAATGGATCAGTATAAATGAAAAAGCGTAATGGCTCCATCTAAACCTAACAAACAGCAGGGACAGTCGCCATTAATGACCTCCCCGAACGAATACTGCACGCTGAAGAAAACATTTTGGTACTGCCAAAGCTGAAGTCAGAGGTGGCTGAATACGAGGCGCCTTCTATGTCCCGAGAGCAGACGACACTTATTCTCGAAGCAAAACTGGAAGATCTTGAAAATCGAACTAAGCAGAGAAACATTGGGTTCTTTAACATAACTCCTACCAATGAAGGTGATGCTTTGGCTCAGGCTAAGACTCCAATCACGGAAGTGTGCAAGACGAAGCCTGGTTTGTGTCCAAATTCAACTGAGAAAGCACACGGACTCCCCATATATCAGGATGGGAAAAGTAGGCCTTTGATGGCACGATTCACGTCGATGAAAAAAAACAGCATTTTGAGGCTTGTGCCTGGAGGGCTCAGAATCGAGTATTTCAGCGGTTTTTAAAGCTAACGAGAAAAACGAGAAGGCATGTTTGGAAATTCTCCCAGGAAAAGAAAATCTAGGACTCACGTGTAAAGGTGGCGAGATACACTGTACATTAAGGATGCAAAATTCATCTACGGCGAAACTCTAGATAAACATGTGCAGCACAAGTGACCATGCAACTGCTCTCTTTCCTTGCTCTCCTTTTAGTCGTGGAACTGTGGTGCATAAAAGTAAAGTTCAAGAATATGATAACCTCGATCAACATGATCAAACCAACTCTCGCGCAGGTACTGAATCCTGGTGTGACGGAGCAAAAATGATAATAATAATTGGTTTTGGCGGAAAGGAAATGGCGCAGTATCTGTCGCATATATCGTTGACACCTGAACCACGCCGTAAGGGAAGGGATAAAGGAGGGAGTGAAAGAAGAAAGGGATGCCGTAGTGGAGGGCTCCGGAATAATTTCGACCACCTGGGGATCTTACAGCGTGCACTGACATCACACGGGCGCCTTAGCGTTTTTCCTCCATAAAAACGTAGCCGCCGCGGTGGGGTTCGAGCCCGGGTTCTCCGGATCAGTAGTCGAGCGCCCTAACCACTGAGCCACCGCGGCGGGCAAGCAATAGCGCATATTGAAGTGCTTCTGCACACTTTTGCCTGCTTTAGAAAAAGAAAGAAGTTACCGAGGAGGGGGCGCGTTTATATTAGTTGGCCAAAGCGCCCAGGTTCTCAAATAGCTATGACTGCAAAAAAACATGCGAGGCTGCTTGGTATCCGTTGAAACTCTTTACCTGAAAAGCACTGGCAGCCTGCTCTCATTATCAACTTTCGACAATTAAGACCCAAGAATTAGAACAGTTTATTACATCTTCAGAAATAAACAATGCATACTTTGTCCCTGTAGGCGATGACTTAAAACTTCGCTATTTGGACTGGTTCGATCAGCCGCTGACGCATTTAACTACGCATGGGTTTAAAATGCGTTATTGATTCCATGAGTATTCAGGCACTGACAGAGGCTGTTCTGATGCCTACGCTAAATGATCGTGTCTTAGATGTTTTCTTTACTAATGTTCCTGAGTTTATTGAGTCCACAAACATTTTGTTACGTATCAGCAACCATGGTGTTGTGATTCCTGAAATCAATATGCAATACATATAAAGTAGTTGCGCAAAGAGCCGACGCATGTTCAATTACGCTTGAGCAAACTCCCGGAAATAATTGATATGCGTCTCTAGAAAGGTACATCGTCCTATTTGAAACACTTGAAGAAACCTTGTCGGCAGCAGAACATCTGACTCGGTTCAAGAAAAAATATTGCAGTTAAGAGATTCTTTTGTGTCATCTTCTACCGTAAGTAGAAGGCGTATATAAAGTAAACCTTGGTTTATAAAATCACTTCATCCCTTACTTCGTCGAAGATTGAGAATTGACCGTTTATTTAAAGAAAACTTTCGGCATATAGTGCTAGTAAACTGTGAAAGATAACCGGCGACGTAAACGATGCCTTGAAACGAGCGAAATAATTAAACTTGTTTGAAAACACTGCAAAGTATAATAAAAAATGAACTCAAGAAGATTTGGCGAATTTTAAAAAGAAACAGAAAAGGTGATGTGTCGATTTCCAGCATCAAAACCTCACACAATTAATGATGACGCCACAGTAAAAGCCGAGTCATTTACCGCGTATTTTAGGTTCGTCTTTTCTGAACCAGAGGAGAGTTTAGAATCGCTTAACCTGCCAAGGTATAACGCGCTGTGTTTAAATGTTATAGTGTTTGACTAAATTGGAATCAAAAATCTCCTTAATGGGCTACCCCATCTTGAACATCGGAGACCCGACTGCTTACCCAATGCTTTACCCAATTCATATAAACCTAGAGTCAGTTTACTGTAAGTGCTTCAGACAAAATTCTTGAATGAAGGCATTCTTCCGAACTACTGGAAGATAACAAGTGCCGTGCCAGTCAACAAATTTAGTGCTTGTTATGCTATGACTAATTACTCTCCCATTTCTTTCACCCTTGTACGTTGAAAACATTTACAACACAGTTCATTCACATCAGTAGTGAAGGATTTCCGTGCTAACCTATTTTGCAAATCATTCCAACACGGATTACAAAACGGGTGTCTTATTCTATACAACTGCCGGAATTGACCGAAGCTTTTGCAGTGGTGTCAGACGACCAATACTCAGTCAAGCATCTATTTAAACTTTAAAAAGCTTCGGTGCAGTGGTCCATATTTTTTCACTGCAAAAACTACCTTAGTATAACACTGTTTCGCAAGTAATATCCTGGATTGGTAATACTTACGTGTTCGGTGCCAGTGCGCTCTCGTGAATGAAACTGAACCTAGCAGCGGTGATATATCACGAATTGCGGTGGGTTCTGTGCTGGGTCCCTCAATTTCTTTAATGTATATCAATGTTATTAATTAAATACAATGTGATGCATAAGCATATTTGTGAACGAATATATACTGTATAGAAAAATAAGTTAAGAGACTGGTTGTACTGCAATTCAGAATGACCTGCACAGAACATTTCACTGGAGAGAGAAATGGGGAATGAACCGAAACCTTAACATGAAAGCATGCATGGGTTTTTTTTGGAAAAAGGTTGCAGGAAACATCCCGTACAAAATAAACAAAACGCTTATGACACACGTCAGAAAATGCAAGTATCTAGGCGTATTTTTCGCTCCTTTATCTTGCAGTCGGCACATTGATTATACTGTCGTCAAAGCTTGTGAGCGCCTCGGCTTCTGGAGCTGCAATACATGACAGCTTCCTCAAAACTCTTGGTTGTGTACAAAGCACAAGTATGGTCAATACTAGAGTACGATTGCACCATATTCGACCTTTGTACTTGAGATGAAAAAATCAAAATAAAAAAGTGCACAAATTAGCAGCCCGATATGTGCTTTCCAGACAAGAGAAAGGCGGTTTAGCTCAACCCAGGCGCAAGGAATATTGAAATGGGAAGCACTGGAGCATCGCAGAATGACGTTTCTCATAAAGCTACTACCTGCGATATATTATTCACTTAAAAGTATATCCCGCAAAACACCTCTTCCCCTTCGTTCCATATCGGCACCTGTGGTCCACGGACATAAAATTCAGAACTGCAAGTGCAACACTGCAGCATAAAAAGAAACGCTCTTTCAAAAAACGATTTTGGGATACATTCTCTTGTCTGTGGCTTTTGTACGCCTTTTTTCCCGAATGAGTTTTAGATTTCTTAAAACATTATAAAACTTTTTCTGACATTGTTGGTTTCGGCTGTTCCCGGTGCTTAACTCGGTGTAAAAGATTGCTGCGACAGAACGATTTATCGCCTATGTACATTACTACTTGCGTGTTTGCTCTCAATGATATCACAGTGCTATATTTCAATTCGATTTTCTACATCTTTCTTTTTGTATTGAGTGGAGTGTTCGCATTCTTGTTTTCCTGTCGCGCCTCTTGATAATTTTTCTTTTATATTTGTATGTATGCTTCAAAGCAATCTGAAATTATTTGGAGTAAAATTTTTATCTTCTCTCCCTCTCTGAGCTGTGGTTATTAAATCAATAAATAAGTGAAGGAAGTGCCGAGCCAATAATGACAATGCAGTTCGGGAAGAATTAGAGGCCGATAGGCGTTGACGTGGGGACTACGAAGTGCGTGCTGCCAGATCCGTAGCAGAGGATGGGGAATGCAGACGCTTTAGAGCTTAAATTCACAGCAGCGTAGGTCACTTAAGCAGAAGCGTGGAGCCGTAGCCGCCCCTTACAAGAAATCATGATGTCTTTTTGATAAAAAGTGAATTGTTTCAGACATCACACTCATAACCTTTTTCTGATGACTTCTGGGTTGAGTTTATGATGAAACAGTGATTATTATTGGCCACAGAGTTTCTGACTAATACTTGATATGCTTTTTCAGATGAGATTCTTAATTGTTTTTACATACATGCTGAATTCACGATGCATTTGTGAATGATTGATGTTGCATTCAAACTAGTGTTATGGCAAAAATATAAGAAAAGTCATGAATTCCATGTTTTTAAACGGCTCTTTAACATCACACAGAAACCGTTGCGGTGATTCGATTCTGCATAATGTAAACATACACTAAACTATTCTGTGCTAGTTTCAATGAATCGTGGGACAGTGCAGGACCATAATCTGACAATCATTGCAACAGACAGCTTCCATACACCATTTGAAAGGAGCAAGTGACAAGGTCGAGAATAGGGCATGGAAGCACATGCTACATAGGCACGCTCACCTGATCTGTACATTTACACACCGCGGGCTCATGCTTATATGCTCCCAATAAGACGCCCCCTAACAAGGGTTAGTGAGGACCTCTTAAGTTAATTTTATAAGATAACATTGGCGTCATACGCGCAATCCCTAGCAGGTACAAATGAAGAGAATTATCTGCAAAGATATATGTTGGTGCGCATCATTGCGGCACGGCAAATAAAAAAAAATTGCCTGAGGCGGTGCTCAGGAAAGATACTGCTCTGTTGCCTTCTTGCATCAGAAAAACTATCTTTTATTTTCGTCAGGGAACTTCATGCAAAAGCTCAGCAAAAATTTTCGTTGTCTGTCCGGTCCAAAAAGGTAATGCGAAAATTCACGAATACATCATTATGTCAGTATGGTACAAAAAAGTGCACGTAGAAACTCATTAATGATTTCTGATCTCGAGCTGGTGCAGAAACCGACTTTTGCAGCCTTTGTGATTAATTTCTGGTGACTCATCACGACTGTCATCAGAAGTTCAAGACATCAGAAACTCAGTACCCACGTTTTTACAACAAATCAGGGACAACCCTTTTGGGTTAAATTTGCTCTGTGTGCAATGGTGTGCATTTCTAAAAGGCCAAATGATGCAGTGGCAATTTGCGCAAGTTACAGCATCAGAGACGGTTTGCAACGCTACGCTGCGCGGGTGTTCGCAACTGTACAGAAGATTTAGCGGATTTTCGCGATAAATTGCCGCAATAGTGGAATCACTATGACTGCAGCATAATCGGTGCGTGCTTAAGGAGCAATGCGACGCACTGAGTACGGGCATTCAGTATGTTAAGAATATTCTTCGACGCCATTTTTGAGCAAATTTAGGAACTGTCAATGCTCTTGAATGCATCGTCGGCAACTAGTTGTACTATTATTTCAAAACCCGAAAACTTATCGCCAACTCCTAATTTAAACGTCGTCTTCTTACTAACCACATGTGAAACACAATTTTGGAAATATTTTGATCCCGATTATTCACATTATTGATCGAAGTTTAAATCAGACGAAGCGTTTCTTGACAAGACATGCGCAGTATTTGGCCAATCAGCATATATGAAGGACGCAAACAGATCTGTCAACATGCACGGGGCATTAGCCCTGAATATACCTCTTTCTTAGCGGGCATCGTTCTGCACAGTAACTTTTTTGAAATGAAGTATGTTGATGCTCAAAGGTCCCCCGCAGCCCCGCAGCGGCTTTATTCAATGTCTGCAGCACTAAACCTTCAGTGACCATCATTAGCTTCCTTACATTTAGAAGGCAGCAAGCATGACTGCTTGACACTTACCTGCTGTCAAAACCGAGGCCAATCTTTCTCAAATTTAAAACAGATTGTTTCTTCAAAGATAGGAAGTGAATCAGATCTGAGCTCCAGTTGGTGGTGGAGAAAATGAAAAAAAGGATTCCTGCCGTCCCTGTACATGCCATCAATGAAAAGCATGTCACAGACACCATCTTCAGGTAGCTTCATGTCTTTCGTGTACCGATCTACGTTGATCGTGCACACGAACGGGAATAGGCGGCTTCTTATTGAATCTGCAGAAAAATAGAAAAGTTGCACAATTTATGCCACAAATTACTCAGCATTTTCAAAACTTTCTGTACCAGTTAATTATGGAGGGGAAATCCTCAGGATGCTTGCCAATGCTTCGAAGAGAGCACTTGTCTTCCTCTCTGCGAAACGTTAATCATTGGCCGGATTTTAATAAGCCTGCACTCCGAGTGGAATGTCCGCTGAGGGGGAGGGGATGAAGTGGGGTGGGGTGGGTGTTACGACGAGGAGAGTGAATCTTGTCCAGGCATAATGGCAGCTAAAGAGGATTGACCCGTACACCTCCAGAAGCGGGGAAAGAAATACGCCAGCTATGAAGAAAGGAATCCGGGGGCTGGGGACGGCTGAGAGATGCCAACATGGGGTTGAAGATCTGGGCGCGAAGCTGCTGTGGAGCATAGAAAGCTGTGAGATGGGGCATGATATGACTGGTTGGCTGACCTGGATATAACAGAACACTATTGCACAGCAACGCTGAATGAAATACCGGAAAGCGTAGGAAAAAAATAGGGGGTTATGCAAAGAAAGAACAAAAGAAGATAGGCAGGGAGTGTAAAACTAAATTCCAAAACACTTCTAGAATGTGGTACAGAGCTTAAAAGGTCACAAAAAGGGGTTTTGAGCTTGGCTTTAAAATGCTTGCACTATGTAGAGTACAGGCCACGGAGCGTCCACGCCGCGTACGAGACCTCAAAACCGAGCGGCAAATTTACAATACATTTTTAAAAACTCCCGCTTTCACACCTCGCGGCGACGCGCGGTGCCGGGCTTTCGCGCAAAAACCTCGCAGACGACGTCACGTCTTGCAAATGACGTCAGCACCCGAGGGTTATTATTGGTTCACAGCGCCAAATTCTTTCAGACGTCACGCGCCACCGCGGCCGCTGCCGCTCCGCGCGCGCCGCAGCCGGCGGAGGTATGGAGGGCGGAGTGTGTGAGGCTGACGGAGGAGCGCCGCCGTTTTGACGTGCGAGAGGAGAGGGAAAGACGCGAAGACGCGGAAGTTCAAATTTTGTCTGCATATTATTCAGCTTCCACTAAACGCATTAAAATATTTCTTGCTAGGAGATAATTATAAACCGTCGTCTTTTAACATCCCAGACATATCGCACCATTACTGAGACCCCCTTTCTTGGTTCCTTTCAGATAAAAAACAAGAATAGATGGCTGTCATTTAACTCTGATGAAACCTGGAGTGACGCGATAGCTACAGCTGGCCGAGCTGAACTCTCTCAGTCTAATTGCAAAGTCAGTCTTTCGCCGCTGCTTTTCGCTGGGCGCTACTTCGTCATCTTCGTTCCTGGAACTGAAATCCCTCTTTCCCCTTTATTCTCTCCACTCCTACCCCACTCGGTTTCTCCGGCGCGCTGCGCCGCCGGCAGCTGCCACGGTGGCCACGGCTCCGCCACGCTGAAGGCTCGAAATGCTAGTGTAATGTAGGCGCGCGGCGTGCACAAAAGCTGCATGCTCTGACTTCACTCCGCGCATGCACAGAACTCAGAAGGCGGGCGGCGACTGCTCCGCCGTCGGCGCAGCGGCGAGGCACAATGAGCGCACCCAGCCGCGGGATATGACGTCACTCCGCGCATGCGCACATCTGGCGTAGCGGTGGTGCCATAGCTCGGCGCGCAGCCACGCTGACCCCGCGAAGTAACTGGCGTAGTGTAGCTATCGCTACAAAACAATAATAATTGAAAGCAGGCAAAAGAACGAGAAGTGGATTGGTAGGCAGGGAAGCAAAGAGAAAGAACCGATAAAGAGGCGATAATCGGCAATGAAAAAGTCGGTGTGTGTGTTTTTTTTTATCGCGCAGCGCAGAGCAAAACCTTTGCCCAGACAAAGACGATTCCTCTTGTCGGAACGTTGGTACACCCACTCATTATTTTCTCTCAAAAGGTGTTGGGTGTGGTCGGAGAAAAAATAGAGCCCTCTTTTCTTTGCTGCGTATCGCCTCTTCATCGGTTCTCTCACCCTACTTCCCTGCCTACTCTTCCTTTTTTCCTTCCTTTTTTTCCTTTTCATTCTATTGTTGTTTCTAAACTACTTTCACATAAAGCTCTGCACTAGGTGCTGCCTTTTATGAACTATATGTTGCTTTCTCACTCAAACCTCTCTTCTTTTGCCCGTTGTTGTTTTTATTCTCTTCCCGGCATCTTCTTAGGCCTTACTGCTCCATTGCGTTCTAGTGCATGCAGGTGAGCCCAACCAGTCATACTTGCCACCTCTCGCAGCTCCCCATGTAAGGACACATTTCCTTTCAAAACCATATTCTCATCGCACCATCATTCCCATCGCCCGGATTTCTCGCTATTGAAAAAGCGTATTTTTCACAGTTTCGCAGGTCTACAGGTTACTACCCTTAAACTGCCATCATCGCTCGACAAAATTAACACTCTTCATCCTAACAGCCTTCCCACTTAGCGCCCTCCTCGCCCCTACCAAGCATTCTTCCTCGGGGTTAAGGCCCTATTTAAACACCGGCAATGATGAACGCTTTGCCTAGACGAAGAGAAGTCCTCAGGGGAAGCGTTGGCAAGGATCGTGAGGCTATCCCTCCCTTGTTCGCGCTGTGTGTGTCAAGATACCAGACAGACACAAGATAGTTAGAGAGATGATCGAACAGTTTGGCAGGAGGAATGTTGACTATGTGTGATTAGGGATAAGGTAGCACGAAAAAAATTGGCAGTGGTTGAACTCTGTTGTATCTAGTGGGATGAGCGAAAGATCGAGTCATGCAAGGTTGCACATGGTTTTGCTTCATTTCACGGCCTCCATGGCGTCGCGGGGCCCGCGAGAGCGAATACTGGAAGTGAACGCACATGCCGCGCTTGTATATTGCCCGTCACGTGGTTAGGAAACGTGTCACGTGATCCAGCCGCCGTTCAACGCCGTTCAGTGTGTCTCTTCTTTTACTCGAAAGAAGAAATAACCAGCCAAAAAGACGAATACACAAGGGTAGAACAACACAAGACAATGGCTGCCCTTTGAAATAGCTAAACATGGCGATGCTTGCGTCAGTTCACCATCGATAGCACTGACGATAAAAGAACTTGATTATTTGAATAACCATGCTTGAGTGTCTGTCCTGCCTTGGCGCATACGTTGTTACTCGGTGGTCTCTCAATAAAGAATGTCGTTGTAATTCCCAGCCGTTGTCCTGTGTTGTTCTCTCCTTGTGTGTTGGTCTTTTTTGGCTCGTTATTTCTTCTTTAACATGCCATACCAACAGGTCCACCATTGTGTCCTGCTTCTTTTACTCTGTCCTTTTTGGTTGCGCTGTGCAAACATTATGAACTGTTAATAACTCGCCCCATCATAAGTGCATGCGGGGTATGATCAGCAGAATACGGAGACGTCACGTTTCTAATTTTCACCGAAAATGGAAATTATTTTTACGACAGCAGCGCATGCGCAAGGCCTGGGCAATATTTCTTCAATGTGTTCCCTGGAAAACTCTAAAGTTCTCGCATTGTCATTACATATTTTGTGATTGTGAAACTCAAGTGCACTGAAAGCACTCATGAGTTTCAGGTAAGAGCTGTTGACCTTGAAGCTAGCACGGAGGAGAACAAGGAGCCGAAATTAAATGGACATTGACGATACTTTCCGTCACACCATGGTGCCTACTACTGTTCAGGCACCGGAGCCGCGCATCTCCCTGGTTCCTTGGTAGCCGAACCCTGCGTGTGTCGCGAATTTGCCAAAGTTCTGTCCTGCAGCCCGAGAGGCGCACGCGGAGTCGTGGTCGTAAGCACTTAACGATTCTGGTCAAAAGCATTTTTGAGCGGCAAATCATTAACGAGAGTATCTTTTTTTCGTATACCACAGTATACCACAGGTTTCATTTTAAGAATCAATATATCCGCAGATTACCCGACACCACTCTTTAATTTTTTGCTATTAACATTTTGCTATCATCAAAATTGTTCTCCATTGGTACGCGTGGGTTGCCGTCGTTACGTAATACGCTCGCCGGCCGCACGTGTCCAGTGGTGTCATCGATCAGAAAGGCCAGTAAGCAGCTGCAATATGTTATCTGACGTGGTGGTCTACGGAGCGGATGCCGTGGCGTTTTTCGGGCATGGCGGAAATCTAAAGCGTTCTGTGTAGCAGGTATGGCCGCCATCGCCTCTTCTTCGGTGCATTGCTCGGGGTAATTGCGCGCGTTGCCATACCTAACCAGCAGCAAAGAAATCCGAGCGCGCTGCGGCTCATGATGTAAGCTAACAAAAGTAAAGCGTTTCATAAGGGACGCTCCTTAAGACTCGAGTGCAGCTGTCAATATCTATGTGCCATTCTGGAATCCGATATGCCTTTCATGCTTACTTTTACTCTCGAAGACGCGACAGCATAATATTTTTTTTTAAAGGAGGTTTTGTTTCCTTCGCCACGTGTTGTACGAAACTTTTTCTCGAAAGCCCAATTAATTTAGTTTACGCTCGTCTCGTCTGCCATCATAAACAGAAGCAAAACAAATTAGAGGAACCTTTAGTTACATAGCCGGGTCTTACCTGTGGTAGTGGAAGTAGAAGTTGTCGTCGGGGTAGGCGTAGTCGTCGCGCTTGGTCTCGATGTCGTCAACCAGGCTATAGTTGTGTTGGTGTCCGTCGTATTCGTGTTGGTTATCGTGGCTGTTCGAGTATTTGTGGGTGTCTTGGTGCTCATCGTTGTTTTGATCTCTCTTGAAGTATTCGGTATCGTAGACGAGGCCGTCACTTCTGTGGTCGAGCGCCTTTTTGTCCTGCGACTTCTCTCTGGGCTTGTTGTTGTGTTGGCAGTTCCTGTTTCCGAAATCGGTCGTGTTCCTGGATGTGGCATTGTTGTTTCTGCGGTTTGTTCGCAAAATAACAAAAAAGTCTCGTTGAAAAGAGAAACAGGCGACGAAAACAGCAGGCGGCTAAAAGTGAAACAAACTCAGAAAGTCTCATTTGCTCTGCGAATGATACCAGATTTACGTGAAAGGTACTTATGCTTAAGGAAAACGATGAATTGGAAAGTAAACGCAATGCCAGGCTGTATACAGCAAAAGAAGTTTTGGGACCAGTAAAGTTTGCTTAAACTTACGAAAAGGGCACTCAGACGTGCTTTTAAAGCTTAAATAACATGCTCAAAACGCGAAGACACCACAAACAGTTGAAATTTAAGCAAATTGACTTCTTGAAGTGAGGTCATACAAGTGCTGACTTTAGGCACTGTTTCTATTTTACTGCTCCTTCCGCGAAGATTATTGGTCGGTGTGTTTGTGTGCGCATTTGAAGACTCCAAGCACTCAAAGAACCCTCCGGTATCTGCACATCCGGGAACCTACCAGTGAAAATCGTAAGATTTGAACCACATCCACCCTCCTACACATGCACCATACATCCCTCCGTAGATTCTGCACACACTACCGTCAGAAGCGCATACCTCAGTTGGTAAGAGCACCGGACGCGATATTCGGAGGTCGTGGGTTCGGATCCCACCGGCGGCATGGTTGTTTTTTCTGCTGCTTTATAAGTAATTTTCTTTAAGCGATTTATTAATCTAAGTATTATTATCCCACTGATAAGCATAACACATAATAAAAATTAATTAACGTTCCCCTATGCACCTTGGTTTCGGTGACTGTTGGCTCCCTTCATAAATTTGTCAAACGGGCCCCTCATTTCATTTAACTTGTCTGCTAATAGCTTAACGAGGGTCTCGGTTCTGGCAGTCTTGATGCCATAGGTAGCATAAGAGGGCACTCGCACGGTATCCGCCCTCGCCGTTAGAGGACGTTCTACGTCACGCTCGCGGTATTGCAGGACGTGCTACGTCCGCCGCTATGGTCGAGGGTGGCGCTGGTGAACACTCTCAAGGCTTGCTTATACCCAGTAAACATAAATACCCACGAGAGCAGCAGATTGGACAGCCGTCGCCGTAGCTCAGTTGGTAAGAGCATGGGACGCGATATTCGGAGGTCGCGGGTTCGGATCCCACCGGCGGCATGGTTGTTTTTTCTGCTGCTTTATAAGCAATTTTCTTTAAGCGATTTATTAATCTAAGTATAATTATCCCACTGATAAGCATAACACAAAATAAAAATTAATTAACGTTCCCCTATGCACGTTGGTTTCGGTGACTGTTGGCTCCCTTCATAAATTTGTCAAACGGGCCCCTCATTTCATTTAACTTATATATATATATATATATATAATATATATATATATATATATATATATATATATATATATATATATATATATATATATATATATCAGAAGCGCATATATATATCCCACCGGCGGCATGGTTGTTTTTTCTGCTGGTTTATAAGTAATTTTCTTTAAACAAATTGATTGGCATTAGAAATTTAAAAAAAAGAAAACATTCCTCTATGCACCTTGGTTTCAGTAACTGTTGTCTTCCTTCATATGTTTGTCAAACGAGCCCCTCATTTCATTTGCCTTTTCTGCTAATATATATATATATATATATATATATATATATATTATATATATATATATATATATATATATATATATATATATATATATATATATACAAAGTGACAAAAGCCAACAGTCACTTCAACGAAAGAGCACGGTGCCACGATTTTTTTTTCTTACTCTGTGGTGGTCATCAAAGTGAGAATAACAAAGTGATTATTTCTAAAAATTCTTGATTTCAAAGCGGAAGAAAAATTTGCTGCCGTTCAACTCCTGCTGAATCTGGTTAGAGAGCGAAAGCTGTGGTGTATCGGGCAATTAGGCGCCTCTTGGCGTCTGTAGGTGTTTGCAGCGCACACGAAACACGGACGGACAGAAAAGGGAACGAAACACAGCGCTGACTTTCAACTGAGCTTTATTGGAAAAAAAAGCGACTTTTATACAAAAATTTTTAACATGTGACTCAGAAGATGTCAAAACGTCCTACTACATGTGCCATCTAAAATCACTGATACTCTAGATAAAAACCCTGAAAAAACATGAATGGAAAACACTGAAAGACACGTGCCGCCTAAACCACCTAAAGGGTGTCATGATCAAGAACGGTGAAGGAACAACGTTCGAAAAAACTACCAAAAAACTATGATACCAAAATGCAAAATGCAAAAGCAAAAGCAATACTCTCAAGTTGAGAGTATTGAGTACCACACGTCTGAGTAAGCTTGCAAAGCTTTGACAGCTTTTCCGGGGCTGAAAACAATACTCTCAACTTGAGAATATTGTTTGAGAGTGTTGTTGAGAGTATTGTTGAGAGTATTGTTGAGAGTATTGTTGAGAGTATTGTTTTCAGCCCCGGAAAAGCTGTCAAAGCTTTGCAAGCTTACTCAGACGTGTGGTACACCACGTGTGCAGTGCTCCAAAAAACACCGGTCTCCGTTTGTACCTTGTACCAAGGGTGTGGTATATCAGATTCCGTTAAGCTGCGGGAAAGTCTATATAGGACAATCGGGCCGATGCCTTAACGACCGACTCCGAGAACACAACAATATTTATGACAATCTGCGCAAGAGAAACATACGAGAAGGAAATCTCGCTGTACACTGCAGCGAATGCAATAAGTGCATACCACGGTTCCAGGACACTACGATTTTAGGTAGAAGCAGCGATCAGACCACGAGGGAGATTATCGAGGCAAAAGCCATCCAACAGAAAGGGGACATGTGCGTCAGCGCTGTGTCCTTAGTACTCCTGGATAAAGAACTTGGATTCTTGCAGGCCGCAGGCGCGCACCTGTAAATTTCAACGCTCTTTAAATAATGGGTCGTATGCTGTTTTAGTTAATGTGTTTTTATACCGTTTCAGCCCTGTTTTTTGTCAATGTATTTTCTTTTTTCTTTTAATTTTTTTTGTGACAACGGGAGCCCATATACAGCTTCACCCTGCTTTTGCATTTTGGTATCATAGTTTTTTGGTAGTTTTTTCGAATGTTGTTCCTTCACCGTTGTTGATCATGACACCCTTTAGGTGGTTTAGGCGGCACGTGTCTTTCAGTGTTTTCCATTCATGTTTTTTCAGGGTTTTTATCTAGAGTATCAGTGATTTTAGATGGCACATGTAGTAGGACGTTTTGACATCTTCTGAGTCACATGTTAAAAATTTTTGTATAAAAGTCGCTTATTTTTCCAATAAAGCTCAGTTGAAAGTCAGCGCTGTGTTTCGTTCCCTTTTCTGTCCGTCCGTGTTTCGTGTGCGCTGTAAACACCTACAGCATGAAAAACCAACTAGCCCAAGAAAAGACGATTCTTGGCGTCTGTAACGTTGAGTGCGTTCCGCACACTGAACAGGCAGCGCGCCGACCCTCCCACCCTGGCAGGTGGCAGTTAAATGATTGGTTAATCGCAAGAGCTTGCTCACTCAATGAATGCTGCGGCGTATTGCTGCAGTGCCGCGTGTGTGCCAAAACCTTTTCAGCGTTAATGCATGCGGCCCACATGTTGTTTTTGCGACAGAAGGAAGAACGAAATGGGAAGGACATGAGCCTGACCACTGGCTCAAGCTGGGCCACAATTGTTGCACCGTGTTGACAATAATTAGAAGAAAGCTTGAAAATAAAAGGATGCGCATCGCCACAAACGCGTCATCTGAAACGCCGGGGATGGTTTAGCAACAGATACCCCCGCTGACAAGCAGCCCTCGCCACATGAGGGAGAGTACCTACCTCCCAGCCCTGTAATGCCTGGAAGCCAGCCCACCCCCTCCCCAACACCTCTTTCTCTCTCTCTGCACACCGCCACCTACCTCAAAGCGCGATTGAGGCGTCCACTGAGCCAGGGATCCAGTTATGCGCCCTTTCCTCAAAATCATCACAGTCTAGAACTTTCACCCAACCGCGGCGGCCGCGTTCCGATGGAGGCGAGAAGCAAAGGCGCCCGTTTGCTATGCGATATCAGTGCACTTTAATAATCCCCAGCTGGTCGATATTGTTCCGAAGCCCCCCACTACGCCACCTCTTCCTTTCTTCTCTTAGTCCCTCCTTTATTAATTCCCTTATGGCGCAGGATCAGGTAGCCGCCGAGATGTGAGACAAATACTGCGCCATTTCCTTCCAATAAAACCACTTTTCATTTTCTAGAACGTTGCCACTGCCAATGCCAATGACTGAATGGACGTCGACGGCCTATAGAAGCAGAGGCGAGAGCTCGGTTTCGGCAGCTGAGACAGAGTGACGTAGTAACTGCCACGTGGTTCAAGGTTGGTTCAAAGTCAGACACGAGCACACGGCGCACACGACGCACACGGCGATGAAGCTACGCAGGGGAGTTGTAAAGCTTTCACGTTAAAACACAGGTTGCTGGTGGGATCCGAACCAACTATGTCCGAAGTTTGCGTTCGTTTTTCGACCAATAAAGCTGCGGCGACGCCTGCCCAATGTTCTGCTTTCTGGGGCATTTATGTGCAGTGCAACCGAACATTGAGAGCGGGCACTAGCGCCACCCTGTTCCACAGTGGCGTAAGAAGGATGTCCTGTATCACCGCGAGTATCACAAAGAAAGGCGGCCGATTGGTCAGCGCGGAAGCTGTGCGAGAACCCTCTTACGCTACCAATGGCATCAAGAATGCCAGGATCGAAGCCTTTGTTAGCTATTGGGCAGACACAGGACTGGAAAAGAGGGGCTCGTTATGACATATACACCGGAAGACAAAAGTCGCTGAAAACCAATGACTATAGGGTCTGTTTTCTTAATTTGTGATGTTCATCAATGGGAGAATAACAAGGTGATTGCTTTTTATTGATCATTTATTACAAAGCAGAATAAAAGGCAACTTCATGTCGCTGATAGGATCTCAACCCACGGCCTCATATTTTCGTGTCCGGTGCGGTAACAGGTACACACACACAATATATATATATATATATATATATATATATATATATATATATATATATATATATATATATATATATATATATATATATATATATATATATATATAAATGAAATGGGCTCGTTTGACAAACATATGCACGAAGCCAACAGTCACGAAACCAAGGTACACCGGGGGATATTAAAAAAATTTTATTCTTTTTATTGTGTAGTGCCATTGAATTAGTTTTAATGAAGATAACTTATAGAGCAACAGAAAAACCAACTTGCCACCGGTGGGATCCGAGCCCAAGACCTCTGAATACCGCGTCCGGTGCTCTACCAACTGAACTACGGCGACGGCCGTGCGATCTGCTGCTTTCGTGGGAATTTATGTTTTGCGTGTAAGCAAAACTGGAGAGTGTTCGCCAGCGCCGCCCTCCCCATAGCGGTGCACATAGCACGTCCTGTAGTACCGCGAGTGTGACGTAGAACGTAGTCGAACGGCGAGGGGCGGAAACTGTTGGAGAACGCTCTTATGCTACCTAAGACATCAGGGCTGCCAGAACCGAGACCCTCGTTAAGCTATTAGCAGGCAAGGCAAATTAAATAAGGGGCTCGTTTGACAAACATATGAATGGCGCCAACAGCGACGAAACAAAGGTGCACAGGGGGATGTTTGAACACTGTGTGAACACTGTCGAGTTTCGCTTACACGCAAAACACAAATACCCACGAAAGCAGCAGATTGGACAGCCGTCGCCGCAGGTCAGTTGGTAGAGCACCGGACGCGATATTCGGAGGACGTGGGTTTGGATCCCACCGGCGGCATGGTTGTTTCTGTCTATAAGTAATTTTCTCTAAAACTAATTCACTGGCACTACACATTAGAAAAAATAGATACATCCCCCTGTGCACCTTGGTTTCGTGACTTTTGGCTTCCTTCACACACACACACACACACACACACACACACACACACACACACACACACACACACACATATATATATATATATATATATATATATATATATATATATATATATATATATATATATATGCAGGGCGTCCCAGCTAACTTGGACCAAGATTTTTAAAAAACCTAAGCGTTCTCCAGAAATGAAATAGCGTGAATGTTGTTTGTCGTCCTACTGAAATAATTATTTTAGATATATTAATTATCTTTTTAAATATAGCTTGAAATGTTCAGGCAGCAATTGGAAATTTGTGGAACTCCGCCAAAATTGTCCAACACCGACATTTCCAACGAGATAGACTGAGCCTGGCAGTTTTAATAGGGGAAAAACGAAAGCCCGCGGAGTTTTAAATTACCACGTGACACCGTGCTCTACGCCCCAGAACGCGCAGCGATTGTAGCGCTCTCATTCGGGCTTTGTGGAAAACATCGCTCACTTCGCTCCTCCTTGAGCTGCGGTGCAATGCGGACGTGCGTCGCATGGGCTCCGCAGGTTTTTACTTCCCCGGACCTTCTCAACCCACAAGTCCCCCAGATTTTTGGCAGGAGCTTAGAGGAAACACAAGCTGGACCACTGGGACACCAATTCAAGACGGTGGGACCAATTTTGTGTTTTTTACCGGAGTTAGAAGATTCCAGGTGGCCGAGCGGGCGCTAGGCCTAACGAGGCTTAGCTCCACTACGGGCGCTCGCGAGCATCCCGGCTCGCCCCGAGGCGACGATGCAGTCCGGTACTGGTCCCTGCCCCACGAATTACCCTAGTTTTGAACGGACAACGAGCAGACCAGCAAAGAATTTATTGGAAGCCCAGGAAATGGACGAGGACTACCTCGACGCCACCGACTCCGAGAACTCGGCAGACGGGGAAATCGAGGATGCTGCCATTCGAGAACAGCAACAAGACGTCCTAAGGCAAGACGAAGCAAATTGGGAATTGGCCCTGTCCAAACGTCAAAAGAAACGCCAACGGAAGAACGAACGGAACATTCCCGGGAATTTTCCACCGACCGCTCAAGGTGACCTCGGCGGAAAAACCCCGGCCAATGCTACGTCGACAGCTGGTGCGACAGCTGACGCTACTTCGAACAGCGATGGGAAGGGAGCGCCGCGGCGGCCTAGGCCGAGGCTGCCACCACTCCCCAAAGACGATTTCAAGATTTTTCTGCGACCGAAGGGACTTGCAGTCAAGTCGCTCCAGACTCATCAAGTAGCCCGCGCCGTAGCGGTAGCATGCAACCACCAATGTACAGGAGAAGATCTGATCATCAGGCTTCGCCCCGGTTCCAACATCATTATAGTTACACGGCAAGCGAGATGGCCGCCCAACACGTGAGACGCATTTCCAGTCTCACTTTGGGGGAAAGCGCATACGAAGTAAATGCTTACGTGGCAGCCCCGGAAAACACTTTCCACGGTGTGATACACGGAGTGGACCCCGGGACATCGCCGGAAGAATTGAAAGCCAACCTACAAGAGCGCACTCAATAATAATAATAATAATTGGTTTTTGGTGGAAAGCAAATGGCGCAGTATCTGTCTCATATATCGTTGGACACCTGAACCGCGCCGTAAGGGAAGGGATAAAGGAGGGAGTGAAAGAAGAGAGGAACAAATAGGTCCGTAGTGGAGGGCTCCGGAATAATTTCGACCACCTGGGGATCTTTAACGTGCACTGACATCGCACAGCATACGGGCGCCTTAGCGTTTTTCCTCCATAAAAACGCAGCCGCCGCGGTCGGGTTCGAACCCGGGAACTCCGGATCAGTAGTCGAGCGCCCTAACCACAGAGCCACCACACTCAAGGAGTTAAAATCCACAGCGCTCGAATGCTAGTACAATCCAAGTCGGCCGTCATCACATTCGACGGTGCCATAGTCCCGGAGCAAGTCATCTTTTACTGAGGTGAGATGTGGTGCTACCCGTATCGCCCCACGCGGCAGGTATGCTACATCTGCTGCCAACAAGGCCATCGGTCAGACGTGTGCCCAAATCCGGAAGCCAAGGCGTGCAAGCAATGCGGCACGCAACAACCGGCGGAGGGCCACCAATGCACACCCAAATGCGTGATCTGCGGTGGCAGCCACGTCATCGGAGCCAAGAAGTGCAAGGACAAACTGAAGAAGACTAGAGAACTGCGCAACAACCACGGCGGAAGCCACGACAGCAAACGACGCAGTCGGGACGACCGCGGAAAGAATCTGTGGTGGTTCAGCTCTGAGGGGGAGACCTCGCGGAGCCGTTCGAGATCCCGGGCGTCACGGAGCCGGTCGAGGAGCCGTTCACGGTCCTTCCCGCCCCTGGTGCCGCTGGTTGGCCAGCAGCAACAGCAGCAAAAGCAGAAGAAACCCGCAAGGAACACCGGAGTCAAGGTGAGCTGGGGAGCAGGAAATCCTTGGTTTGCTCCGCACTCGGGTGGGGAAGCTAAACAGAACACAAATACAAACAATAACGCGCCCAAGCAGCAGGAGGACGCGAACAAAGTTATCACAGTCCTAAGACGTGAACTAGAGCTCGCCCGTGTCAGACAGAGCGAGCTAGAACGCCAGGTAGCCGAGCTCACGAAGGCAGTTAGGGAACTGAGACCAAACAGCCCTCGGCAGCCGCAACCAGAGCAAATCCAACCGTCACCCTCGCCGCAAGCAGGCAATGAGGATTTCAACAACTTCAAAGCTGAAATGCAGTAGATGATGCAACAGATGCGACTACAGAATATAGAGATACGGAGCTCAATCCGAAAGCAAAAATTCACTGAGAATATTAGAGAGAAGGCGTATGTATCCCCGTCCCGCACTGGCGGCCCTCGCCAACACGACAACAACCAGCACGGAAGCTTAACATGGCCAACAAAACGTAAAGCAGACAAGAAAATCTAGAAATTTGGCAATGGACCTGCAGAGTCTATAGGAGGAAGCAAGGCCTACTTCAGCAATACATTCACACACAGCGAACGCCGCCCCACATTATAGTGCGTCAGGAAACGGGCATCACCCCAACCCTAGGAGGATACACGTGCTACGAAACCCAGGAAAAAGGAAGGACGGCAATCCTATTCAACAAAGCGATCATAGCCATAAGCCACAACAGGATAGCTGAAACTGACATAGAGCATGTGACCATGGAAATTATTCCACAGAAACAGAGAAAAAGGGGCAGCATTTTCATCGTTAATACCTACAGCCCGCCGAAACAGAGGAAAGCCAAATTCCAAGAGCTTTTTCAAGGCGCCAGCAAACTGGCAAAGGGCAACACGCTAGTCGTCTTAGGCGATTTTTATGCCCCGGATAAAAGGTGGGGATACAAGAATTTCAATGTTAAAGGAAAGACATTAAGGGAAGCGGCAGAAACTGCAGGCTACAATTTACTCACAGACCCAGAGACTCCAACCAGAATAGGCAACAGTGTCAGTACCGACACCTGCCCGGACCTCAACTTCATTAAGGGTCCGGGACAGGCGCAATGGGAAAACCTGATGGAAAATCTGGGAAGTGACCACTACATAATCAAAACCCAAGTGGCCTCCAACCGACTCAAGCGGCAACTAGGCATGGCTAAAATCACAGACTGGAACACCTTTAGAGAAGCATGCGACGAACACCTCATCAAAGGAGGGATTCAGTCGATTGAAGAATGGGGAAACATACTCAAGCAAAGGCAAAATGAGCACACCAAAGAGATCAAGAGAACAACACAGACACCCGAAGTAGACGCCAGGCTCCTGAGGCTATGGGAAGCCAGACGCGGTCTAATCAAGAGGTGGAAGAAACAGAAACACAACAGGAAGCTCAAACTTAAAATATCAGAAATTACAACGAAAGCAGAGGAGTACGCAGTACAGTTGGCGAAAACGAACTGGCAGAAACTCAGTGACTCCCTCAACAAAACTCTGAGCACTGCTAGGACATGGCATACCCTGAAAGCGCTCATCGATCCGACCAAAACCAAAGCAGAAAACAATAAAGCAATATACCGAAAGCAATATACACCAGTTCGAAGGAACCGATGACGAACTCCTGGACAAAGTGCGCATCAAGTGCTTCGGGGACACAAACCCGAGAACCTATGCAAGAGATTATCGGGGGAAACAAAATTCAGACCTAGATAGACCCATCACACGAGAAGTCGTCTATGCAGCAATTCGAAGCACAACTAGGAATACGGCAGCGGGTGCGGACAAAATCAACAACGCACTAATCTGCAACCTCAGTGACGAGCTAGTCGCAGAATTAACCGATTTCCTGAACAAGCACTGGGCAGCGGAGACCATTCCCGAGGATTGGAAGCATGCAGAGGTGGTTATGATTCCAAAACCGGGTAAAAAGCTACAAATCGAAAACCTAAGACCCATCTCCATCACATCGTGCCTCGGCAAGCTGTACGAGAGAGTGGTAACATTGAGGCTACAACAATACATGGAGGATCACGAACTCTATCCCCACAGTATGTTCGGATTCAGGGCGAAGCTGTCGACTTAAGACGTACTTCTACAAATCAAAGGAGTTCTAAGTAACGTCCCTAGGGACGGAGAGAACATAATAATGGCACTGGATATCAAAGGAGCTTTTGACAACGTAAGCCACGAAGCCATCCTGACAGGCCTGGACGACCTGAACTGCGGCAGGAGGGTCTTTGGTTACGTCAATGCTTTCCTCTCAGATAGAACAGCGACGATATGGCTGGGAGAACTCCGCTCGTAGAAGTTCCACACCCCTAGCAAGGAAACTCCTTAGGGCTCGGTCATCTCACCTACGCTTTTTAATGTTGCAATGACCAGCCTTGCAAAACAACTTAAGGAGGTCGAAGGAATACACCATGTCATGTATGCCGACGACATTACCATCTGGACAAATACGGGCTCACTAAAAGAAAAGGAAGAAAGACTACAGGAGGCCGCGACCTCCGTAGAGAACTACGTAAAAGCGAGAGGGCTAGCATGCTCCACCGAAAAATCAGAACTGCTCAGAGTCTGGAGAGGGAAACAAAACCGTACAGTCCCGAACAGCGACGAGCATAGGCTCAACGTCTACCTACAGGGAAAACCCATACCAGAAAAAACACCCATAAGAATCTTTGGCATGTGTATACAATCAAACCAACGGTGTACACATGCACTTGCTCTACTCAAAGCTTCCACCCTACAAGTTGCCCGCATGACCACACGCGTCTCCCACAAACGCTCGGGCATGTGAGAAGAGGACACGCTAAAGCTGGTCAGGAGCCTGGTGATCAGCCGAGTCACCTACAGTCTTCCATACTGCAACCCAATCAAAAGCGACATCCAACAGATTGATGCAATTATACGCAAAGCATACAAAACAGCACTCCATCTACCACAATGCACATCCACAGAGAAGCTTTTAGCACTAGGACTTCATAACAACTTTGAAGAACTACAGCAGACTCCGTCTGGCAGGGAGCTTCTCCAGAAGTTGGGATGCAATAAAAAAATACAAGAAATCCAGCGAACCGCGGCTATCCCGGACGGCATACGGGGCACAATTAGAGTGACCCTATCCCCAAGAATAAGGACCCAACCTACACGAAGAACGCACAAAGGCGACAGCCCAGTACATCCAAAAATCACTAGCCCGCCAGACAACGGTGTATGTGGACGCAGCCACATACCACAGAAGGACGGGACAAAGCAACCCCAACGCGGTAGCGGCTGTGATAAACTCGGACATGCGGGAAATCATCAGCGCGTCGCTACGGGACTGCATGGTGGTCGAGGCTGAAGAAGTGGCCGTCGCTCTAGCGGCAGCGGAGGGCTACCGGACTAAGCGATCCTTAACAATACTAACCGACTCTCAAACGGCATGCCGAAACTTCATGTTAGGCAGAATAGGTCACAGAGCGCTCCGCATACTCCGCTCTGGGGACCGACCCAAACTAAGCACAGAAGAAGAGCCAATAAAACATACGATAGTATGGACGCCGGGACACGCGGGAGTGGAAGGCAACCAAGCGGTCGACAGGGTAGCTCGAGGGTACACTTTTTACCGAGCTCCCCCCACAAGCGACCTCGAGGAAGCCCAACCTGTCCCTAGAGATTACTCGGCAATCTTAAACCACTACAAGGGCTGCAGGAAACGGTACCCCCACCACATAAATCTCTCTCCAGGGAAGACGCCGTCGCCTGGAGGCTGCTACAAACGGGCTCATACCCGAATCTATATACACTAAACCAAAATACAACCCACACAATACACAGAGAAATGCCCATGGTGCCATGAAACACCCACGCTCTATCACATAACGTGGGCCTGCCAGAAAATAGAGGTGGCACCAAAAATACCAAACCCGAGTGCGGAGCAATGAGAAGGAATGCTCTCCAACGACCATCAGGACGTCCAATTTGGGCTAATCCGGCGAGCACAACTGGCAGCGGCATCCAGCGGAGCCCTGGACTAGGGGCAGACGACCATTGCTAAGAAGACGGACGACACACCTGAGTCCGCCCGATTGCTCACCTACTATCTAGAGCTCAATAAACGTTTTCCTTCCTTCCTTCCTTCGCCTCGCTCCTTTCGTGCTGCACACGACAGAGCGTCGCGTTGTGGTTGCTTTCAAGATAAGCGCCAGTGGGTTCGGGCGGCGGTTGAAAGAAAGCCGGCTCCTGTTTCTGCGGAGATAATTGCGCTCTCGCTCTAGCAGATTGTTGAATGCGTCGTCACCCACCGCTGGTAACATCAAAGCCGAACAAAGATAGAAAGCTTTTCTTGTAAGGTAAGAGAAGGCGCTGCGCTGGCAATGTTTTTTGCAAATTACGGAGGAGAGCGCTGTAATCGCGGCGCATTCAGGCGAACGCAGCGCGCTGTCACGTGGTATTTTTTGAATTCCGCGGGCGTTCGTTTTTCCGGAATTAAGATGTCCACGCTAAGGCTATCTCGGTGGAGGTGCCTGGGTTGGGCATTATTTATAGAGCTCCACAACATTCCTATTGATGCCTGAACATTTGAAGCTATATTTAAAAAAATAATTATTTATCTTGAACAATTATTTATGTAAAACAAGCAAAACAAATGTACTTAAAATTTAGGTAAGCCCTAAAAGCATCGACGCGATTTCAGCTCCGAAGAATACTTATGTTTTTTTTTAATATATTGGTCCAAGTTGGCTGGGACGCCCTGTATATAATGTTACGGATGGAATATTTTTATTTACAGATGAACGCTCGGTTGACTCAGTGAAGCAGAGCAGGCAGTCAAGTCAACGTCTTTCGCATGTCTCCAGCTTTGTCCTCTTCTGCCATGGTTGCTGTGTAGGGCCTGAAAATTTCACCGGTGGCAGACGAAGCCCGTCCTAGAGCCAGTCAGGTTGGCCGACGGAGGCAGAACTTGATACGAACCATATGGGCTACTTGAGTCTTGCGAGAGCGGCGACTGTGTGCGGTGAGTTTGGCCGGCACATAGTTGACATCACTCAAAGGCCCACACTACTTCAATGAAACCTTCTGGTAGAAGCCGGACTTGCGCAATGGAGTCCAAAGACACACGAAATCTCCCGCGGCGTAGGTAGTCGCAATGTGACGCTCGTCTTACTGGTCTTTCGAGTGTGGTTGCAAGAAAAACTGCGCTAGCGGGCCAGCCGTCGAGCTTCTTCAGCGCAACATAACAGTTCATAGTTAGAAAGGTCTTGAAGCTCTAAGGGGAATATAGGGTCCAAAATAAAGCTCGACATCCTGACGTAGAGCAGGTAGATAGCCTGTGACCTTACGCTCCGCGCTGTTATGTGCGTTGGTCCCGAACGGTCGCACGGCGTGCCAGTTCCGCCGATCCGATGCAACATACACAGATGGAATCTCGATGAGTCTAATTAAAGTACAAGGGCGGTTTGTGCGCTATGAAAACCGTTGGTCTAGGGTTGGTAAGGCCTGCAGAGACGGTACGTTGAGCCGCACAGACAAAGTAGGTTTTCTCTGACGTTAGAAGCAATCTGTTTGCCAAGATCGCTGATGATAACGCCAGGCGCAACATGAAGAAGAGTAATAGAATGCAGGAGAAAAGGCGACACTTCATTTGCCTTCACTTTAAAGCCCTGCAATTTCAGCGCACCGCGTCAAATAACCTATACTGATTATAACCGAGCGGCGTCCTTCGGAAGACTTAGAAAAGGGGCCAGGAGGTCAACGCCACATTTTCATAAGGCCAGGATGATGGCTTGACCGGCGGTAGAAGGCCTGCAAGAGGAGCTGTGCGAGGCTTTAGATGTTGACATTGGTCACAGCTTGCGACGTATTGTTTAGTTGTCTCACATAGGGTTGGCCAATTGGACCGCTGGTAAAGTCTGTACTGTGTACGGGAGAAGCCAAGGTTACCCGAATTAATGCCGTCCTGCACGGCATGCAACACATCAGCACAGGCGGGACACCCAGAAGGATGGTGACACCATCGACCAAGTATTTTTTTCTGCACAAAATTCTGTCTTGAACAATAAATGCCGTAGACTGTGGTCCCGTTTGGGCTGCAGCAGAAAAATGTTGCAATGCGAGGTCATTTTGTTGCTCGCATCGAAATGCCTTTCTGTTTGAGAATGGTGGGCAGAGCGAGGCCAAACACCCATCGATGTCGTCCTCCCTGCTAGATGTAGGTGGACACGGATGGCACGACAAGCTGTCGTCATCGCTGCGGCGCCGACTACTTTTGTAGGTGACAGAAGAGTCGTATTCATGCAGGCGCAGAGCCCAACGTGCCAAACGACCAGACGGACCCCACCAGCACAGGGAATGACGGTCAGTCACGATCGTAAACGGACGTCCATGCAGATACAGACGGAACTAGTGGGCAGCAAGCACAGCAGTCAAAGATTCCAATTCAGTTAGAGTATAGTTTCTCTCGGACTTCGCAAATGTGCGACTGGCATACGCAATAACGTGTTCGGCGCAAGGGTGAATCTAGCGCAGCACCGCCCCAAGGCCGACGCCACTGTCATCGTGCACTGTAGACCTCTTTTGCAGCGGTAGGATCAAACTGGTGCAAAAGAGGGACCGAGGTCAGAGCAATTTTAAGCTGATTGAAAGACGAATCACATTCGGGGGTTCACGCGAACTGCGAGTCCTTGTGCAGAAGACAAGCGAGGGGTGCGCAGCGTGCGCGAAACCTAGAATAAAGCGACGGAAATATTACCACAGTCCCAGGAGAATCGGACGAGCTTTAGGGGTTTGTGGGCTCTCAAAATATCCAACTGCGGTAAGTTTCCGCGGATCGGGCCGGATTCCATCCTTATCCACAAGGAATCCTAGAATGTGAGTGTCTCCCTCGCCGAAGTGGCACTTATTAGAATAAAAGATGAGTCCAGCCTTGCTGATAAAGTTTATAACAATACCGAGGCGTTCATTCCGCACTTGGAAGGCCTTTGTAAAGATTACGACGCTTTCGATAAAGCCCATGCAGATGCCCCATTTTAAATCACGGCGGATCGTATCCATGTAAATCTCGAATGTCGCAGGCGCGTTACACAATTCGAACGGCATGAAATTGAATTCCAAGAGGCCGTCAGGAGTCACGAAGGTGGTTTTCTCTTGGTCTGATGCATCCATCGGTATTTTCTTATACCCAGATAAGAGATAAATTGACGAGAAGTATGACGCCGTATGCAGGCAGCCAACAGCGTCATCAGTGAGCGGTAGTGGGTGCACGTCCTTCTTTATGACCACATTCAAGCAATGATAATTGGCGAAAAAAATGCAATAAATTCTCTTCATTACTAGTATTACGGGCGCTGCCCATATCGTGATATATTTTGTGTTGCTGATCGTGAATTATTTTCCGCTCTGCCACAGAGTTTCCTTTTACAGGGGTGTAACGACCCAAAGCGGCTCAGGCTATGAGGGGGGCCGTAGTGAAGGGCTCCAGAAATTTCAGCCACCTCATCTTCTTAAACGTGCATTTATATCACCGAGTGCACGAGCCCCTAGAATTTCGCCTCTATCGAAATTCGACGGCCGGGCTCGGGATCGAACCCGCGTCTTTCGGTTCAGCAGCGGAGCGCCATAACCTTTTAGCCACCACGGCGGTCGAAACTCGATACGGTTTCTGGCGAATGGGACTAGCATTCCCTGAAATAATTTCATGTTGCATGTTAGAAACTGGCAGAGAGGAATTCGATCCGGTCCGGGTAAAGTCGAGGACCTGAGCAAGAAGATGTATATATATAGTCGCCCGAACGCCCTTGCCGCGGACATTTTCGGGTGCCTGATACGGGAGGCACGCTCTGACCCGGGAGTGTCTAGATGTACATTTACATGCTGTAAATACTTTCGCCTTAGTGAACATTGGTGCCACGGTATCCAAAATGAGTTTTTGTTTCAGAATTCGCTTTGGACGAACGGTATTGTTTGCTTGCCACCGAAATGCCAGGTTTCGCGTTGTTGGGGGAGGCATTGGCACCCTGTGGGCCGCTGCTGCATGTCAGATGCTATCGCTGGTGACACGTTTCAAGTTGAGTCCGCTGTTTTAGTGCCACGACACGCAGCTTATTCCGCGTAGGTATTAAGCTTATTATCCTGCGGGGCGCGGCGATACGCGCAGAGTACAACAGAACGAGGTTCATTCCACTCTCTGTTTTCCCTGAAACTCGGCGAAGATCGATTCCAATAGCGTGCGGCCTGCTGTCGCATTCGCTGACAAAACCTCGCTATGTGTCTGCGGCAACCGCAGTTGCAACAAATGCGCAATTTAGTCACGAAGAGGGTAGCTGCCGGAGGGAGCGGACGGTGATCGACAGATGGGAGGAGCTGCGTGGTGCACGACCGTGTGTGGTTAAAAACCGGCTGTTCAAAGGCTCAGAGGCGCGATCATGACTGTAGGAGGAGCGCGGGTTCAGCACGCGGTGGCTGAACAATGCATTCGTAGTAGACAAGTGGTGCGCAGCCGACGCCTTGCAAGTGCTGGGTCAACTCATCATTAACAACTCTGCTGACCAGTGAGGCAGGATCGTCAAGAACAGTGTAGTCAACACTGGCTACTGTTGTTCAAATCTGGGTGAAATTCGCCACATTTCGAAGACCTCAAACGTGACGCAGTGCTGAATAACACCCCAGGTACTGTCGAAGGTGTCTTTGGGGATCAGAAAGTGATAACATGATCTTTACCAATCCCGTTTAAGAGACAGCCAACCTTGTCTTCCTCAGACATGCGCGTGTTCAGAATGCGGCATAACCTCAGGACTACCTCGATGTAAGTCGTGCATGTTTCTCCAGGCAACTGCGGTCATTGAGAAAGGGTCTGTTCCACCTTGCGTTTCTTGGTTGTGGCGTCTCCAAAGCGCTTAATGACCTCGGCCACGAATTTCTCCCACATGGACCGTGTGTCTTCGTTGTTCTCGAACCGCAGCAGCGGTGTGCCCGCCAAAAACAAGACCACGCTGGCGAGCTGCATGGCTGAGTCTCAGCAGTTTTATATACTCATCGATTAGACCGGAAATGTTTCGCGCTCACGATTGTGCGGCGCGAACTGACCGGTGCCTGATGTCCTCAGCGTAGGTTGGCCGACGTTCAAGTCGTGTGCGAAGAATGTCCTCCATCGGAGCTTCCCACGGCTGTTCTGTCAAGTGAAAGCCCAGCTAAGCGTATGTACTGCCGAGGTTCTGCAGGGTCTAAGATCACCCTGCGCCTCCACCAAGTTGTTACGGGGGTGGGTAATTACAAGGTGAGCGGGAACTAGGATGGCAACAGGGAACGGCTAGCGTCAGCTTGACCACAGCCCACGTCCTCGCGCCTCAACAACCTCGTTCTCTGCTACCCTGCGAGCAGCATCGCGCAGCGCAGTATGATTGGCATACTATATATATATATATATATATATATATATATATATATATATATATACCACCTGACCTTTACTCTCCAGATGTTCTGCCCACCTCCACCCATTAGAAGATACTTCCACCGGCTAGACGCTCCGGAACGAAACATCAAATAATTCCATGACACAGTTAGGAAGCCAGTCAAGAAATGCTGGTAACGCAGATTTGTGACACCGTATGATCGCCTGCGCATCTTCTGCATTTGCCTAACCTTGCTAACCAAATATCATGGACATGATTAAAATGAAGCCATCCGCATGCCTGGAAGAAAAAGGGTTTTGGGTGATTCTACGTAAACTCAAACTAGCAAAACATTTCCAGCTTTTAATGCTCACGAATAAATTACACAATCAGAACACATTATTCACTAGGCCAATGGTGAATTCTGTTTTCTGAAGATGCTAATATTCCGAGAGCTAAAACTATGCAGAACGTCGTGGCATAGGAAATGGTTTCGCGGACAGTTCAATTTTGCAACATTGCACTGACACAAGAATCTACATATTAAAGCAATGATGAATATATTTGAGTGCGGAAAGTACGGTTGACGACGGATATTTCATGTTTATTTTCGCCATTGTGAGGAAGTGTCACTACCTAGAAAAATTTTCAAAACGACACAAAGCACAAATGAAGCTTTTTTTCAAGAATTTTAGCTCCGCAATTATAGAGCACCTCTTCTAATTTACATTATATATGAGTATCTAGGTTCAAAAATTGTTTTCTAACTAATATTGCTGTATAATGAAGCACAAGCAGCGTTATACTAAATATGGCATTTCTGATAGTTGAAGTGTTTTCCAAATCCTAGAGGCAAAAACATATCCCCAATATTTCTTGAAACTTCTAAAATAAGTCTCCAAAAGGAGGAAAAAAGCAAACAAAAGAACTTGTTGCATTGTATTGCTTCCAACAATGCTATGTATGCTCAAACCTGCAGCTTCTCGATCATCGTACGGAGCGGCTAAAAGGAGCGGCGTGGGAAGCGAACACACGCTCCGCTGCTCTAAATTTTCCCTCAATCCCAAAACTGAAGCATTTTCTAACAAGAGATGTGATACGTAATTACATTTTTATGGTCAAACACCCATTTCTGACGTAAACAAGATTCGTTTGCTACGCTACCGCCTGTAGGTGGAACAAGTCAAAATGCGGCCTGTAGATGTTCATGAAAACAAAAGCTTTCAATCTCATTCTCTGTCTGCACAAGGAACCTATGAGTGAGGTTCAGAAAGGAAGGTCAAAGTGTACAACGGCATATCGAAGGATATAAATTTTGAAATTGCAGAATATGTGCTTGCCAGAGAGGTTGCTGCCCCTATGCCCATCGTATTGTTGGCAAACTGCCGACCCCGCTAGTGGCAGTTTAATTATTGATTGCTCGCAAGAAGTTGCTCGGTAGGTCCAACCTGGGTCTCTCGTGCCCCATCAGTGGCATCTCCTGCCATTCAAGAGGAATGGAGTAGGTCTTAACCGATGTACCATGGCGTCAGGAGTAGTATGAGGACTCCCAGGAATTTATTACTATAAAGTAGAAAATGACCAAGTGTGCGTATATGAGCAATGTCTCAATATCGTTTTCGGCACAATTTGCATCCGTCCAAACTGTATCGATCCGACACCCAAGACGAAGTGAAACCCATATTCTAGTGCACCTAATTCGCGTTTGGCTGAACTACGCAAATCAACCGGCTTTTTTTTTTTACCGAAGTGCGGGAGTTTCGGTTTCGGTGAGTGGATTCTTTCGCGGAATCGTGCTTGAACGCCCAGCGACGGGTCTCTAAAGACGGCGGCGGAGCGCAAACGTGTGCTGCGTGCGAACAAAGGTGCCTCTGGAGTAACACTTCAGGCTGCAGCAATGCGGCGTAAACGCCAAGGCGATGCAGAGCTACGAAAGATAGAGGCTGAAGCGAAACGGCTCAGGCAACAGGAGTATGCGGAAGAGAAAGGCATAAATATAGACCTCGGGCGCCAGCAGTACATTGACCTTGCCGCGATGCGCACAGCCGAAGAAGCTGCTTGCTGCTGCGACTTCTAAAACTATCGCGTTCCGCTTCCTAACAGTTGCTTTGAAGTCTGCAATATTTTTTAAACCATGCTACCGCGCAATGCTAGTAGAGGTGCAAAGTAATCAGTTTAGCAAAAACAAAACTCTGGTTCTAGCAGAGAGTGTATATTGTTGTACAGATTCTAGCTCCTTGAGAGGCTACTCCAGAAATTTCAGAGCTTATCTGAATGTATAAAATATTATGCTTACAGACTAACGAACTGCTTTCGCGGTGCATTATACACGGCCTGACAGACCTGTATAAAAACAAATAGCGGTTAAACTATTGCCAGGAACTTACCGATGATGCTTATGAGGTAAAATGCTGCCAGCAAAGCTACCACCGTTGCCAGAATTAAGCCAGCTGTCAGGAACAGCATGAAGAGGTTTCCTCCGCGCCTGAAAACAAAATTTTCCCGAATTTTTAGGAGAAAGCAGCCGCGAATGTTGTGAGTTTCAGCTGCGAACTACTTGTTTTCAGATTATCTTTGAGTTTATTTAGTTAGTTGGAGCCCGTTCACGCTACGCGTGCCACACCGGAGGCCAGGGATACGCGCACGACAATATTGAGTGAATGCGGAAAACCTTATATAGCGCATATGGCAGGTTCTCACAGATCATGAATGGCAGATTACCAATGCCGCTCAGGAGAAAAGTATACAATATCTATCTATATCTTACTGGTATCCACCTATGGCGCAGAAACGTGGACAATAAAGAAAAGGGTTCGAAGCTTAAGTTAAGGACAGCGCAGTGAGCTATAAAGAGAAAATTGAACGTGCAGCGTTAAGAGTGATTAAGAGAACAAATGCGGGTTAATGACATCCTAGTCGAAATAAACACGAAGAAATGGGCTTGGGCGGATGTTATCCGAAGGCGCATAACTGCTGCTGCTTGGTAACCGAGTGGATTCCAAGAGCAAGCCAGCGTAGCAAGGGCGGCAGGAAAATAGGTGAGTGGTTGAGATCAAGAAGTTAACGATGATACGATGGCTGCAGCTGGCAGAACAGTATTAATTAGAGAGAAATGGGAGAGGCATCAGCGCTGCAGTGGACGTAGTAAGGCTAATGATGATGATGATGTGGGAAACCTCTAAGGTTGATCAGTCGTACATTCACGGCGCCGTCCCAAACTAAGTGTTTTTTTTTCGGTAAAGAAAAACAGGGTTGTCTATTGTTTATCATTAAGAACAGCTTTCGTTTAAGTAGTTCAAAATTGGGTTTTATTTTAATGCTGTTAAACTATTTACAGCGCAGGTCTCCGGCGCGCGCTCCTGTTTAGGGCGGCGTGCTTCAGCCTCGGCGTAACCGACGGAACGAGCGCATCGGAAGATAGAGTGCAAACGCAAAGAACGAAATACGCTAATAGCCAATACAGCAGGAGAAGGCAAGCAGTAGGGTGAAGGAAGTTCGTGCGTCGGCGAGAAGCGGGAAAAAAAAGTAGGAAAAGATTGTTCTGGGGCACGCTGGAAGGCTCCGGTTAGTGCGTCTCCAGTTACGACCCTGGTCATCCTCTCCCAGCGACAATGGCGAAGCGGTGCGCGCTGACTTACGGTTCGGGATGGTTCGAGTCCACTAGAGAAGGAGGGGCGAGCGAGAGGCAGCTTGACGCGAGCTGCCAAGCCTGTTTCCTTTCTTGGCTCCGCCGCCCGCTTCCACAGATTTCCTGTTCCTCTTTTCAACAGCGCAATCGGCGGTTGCTACTGTCGTGCTCAGATGACGATTAAATCGCACTCACGTGCCCATGCTTTCAATAATTTGCTTACGCCTTCGGCGAGCGGCAACCGTCTTTCCCTTTGCCTCTCAATCTGACTGAATGAACTCCTTATCGAAATTATAACGCTGAAAGGCAGCTGTGCCGGCGTGATCTACTAAGAAATAATATCCCTGCCACCCAAAGAGCGTTAAATCACTGGCTGCAGCGCGTATCAAAATATTGTGACAACTGGCACATGGCCCTGAACCAGGAAAAGGCTGTCTGCATGACTATCACCAGAAAGAATCATCCCCTAAATTGCACTTATCAGTTAGCGCAAGATCAAAAATTCAAGTGCCTTGGTGTCATCACTGCCTCGGACTTACGAAGGAACGAGCATGTGACGCACATTATCGACAAAGCGCATTCCGCTTTTTACACAAGGCGCTCCTGTCGAATTACTTCATTTGAAAACTTCTGGCGTGCACTTCATTTGCATGTTCTGTGATAGAATATCTTACAATTAGCTGTTCTGTACTGAGACAAACAATACATCGTTGTATTAGAGAGAGTGCGGGGAAAGGCTCTCGGAATTATCTTCAATAAATAAGGTCTTGACGAACCACCCCTCCCCCTCACTTCTGCAAAGGGCCTGGCTCCTGTTGAACCACTCAAGAGCTAACTGTTGCGAATTAACCCTTTGACACGCTATGCATTCTGTTGTCTGTGTACAAAGTGAACTTGCCGCTTTTTCTGAAAGTCGGCTGTACCTAGCAGCGAGACCGTTGTTTAGGATGAATTTCAAATCCTTAATGTCGCCAATAAGCTGCTTGTTTAATACCGTGATAGCGGACGCAGTGTATATTATTTTGCGACACAGTGAGTGGGGTAGCATATCGTCCGAAATTATTGTGTGAACCTATTCTTCCGCCAGTAGTAAAATTTTTTTTTCGAAGTTTAAAGTGTAATGTGCACCTTCAAAATACCACTTATTTCCATGGTTTCTCTGGTGTTTACTTGATAAGCCGCGGCATTTCGATGTTCTTATTTTCATCACATAAGCCATTTTGCCCAAAATTTTGCATATCGTTGCACAAAATGAACCGGTAGTATTCTGCTCTAGAAAACTACCAACTTGTCTTTTTTAAGGCCTGAATACAATGTTTAATCGGAAAAATAGTTAAATTCCGTGTAAATAAAAACCGGCGTGTCAAAGAGTTAAGTTGCTTTTCCTGCTCTTGATTGACAGCCCATTGCAAACATGGATACCTGTTTGAGCCTAATGCCTGCTACAAAGCATGCAAACGTCTAACCGAATACAGGTTCCACTGTGATGCATTCACATTTGCTTTTTCGGAAACAATGTTTTTCCCACATGAGAAGGCACTTTTGAAATTGTTTACGGCACGTTTTTCATAATGCATGGTGTGCTTTGCCTCATTGTAAACAATAGAAAATATGCTCTCTGTTCTGCTTCATTCTCATGTGAATCAAATCCGTTTACGCCCTCAAGGTGAGGCCAACAGCGTGCAATAAAGAAATAAATAACTAGTCAAATAAAACTAAACAGATTTAGAATCGAGGGAGCGCCTTTCGTGAGCTTATGGAAATGATTGGTGCAGGTGATCGCTTATGCTAGTCTTCTGTACTTTTTTGGTTGCTTCCACAACGTATCAACATTTTCTGCTCATTACTCGCGCCCACCACAAGCGCAATGACCTCTCGGAAATAATGGTTCTGAAACTAAGGTTTTAGCTATATAACGCACGAACGAGAGCACTCCAGCCATGTAGTGGGTCTTCTACTCAAGGAAGGTGTTAACACGTAAGTGAAAAGAGCTACTTAATGTGTACTTTGTTGAAAACCTTTCATATACGCATAAATTTCGGACAAGAGAAATTATGAGCGGGAAAGTGTTCATGAACGCAATTTTTTCATATAATGCAAGATTACATTATAACACTCAATATATCCGCATATCTCCCGATGGCAGTCTTATAAGTTTTTTTTTTCAGTTCACGTTTTTGCTACACTCAAAAGCATTCCCCTTCGGTTTTCTATGGCAATCTTAACTGTTCGATGCAGTCGATGGAGACACTTTAAAAGAAAGATTTTGCTACACTTAAGAATATTGGGCCATTACCTTGAATATACTCATAACAGTGTCTTACAAATTTTCAATAATACAAATTTTTGCCCGAGAAAGCTCGACATGGTTTGTTCTCGCAACTTGTTTGGAATTTTCTATATCCTTTTTATTTAAGCAAGTCGGTAAAAATTTAACGCAATTATTTAAATCAAGAAATGTTGAAGCTGGGTGCAAAATGCTACTGGAGACTGAGAAGGGAGTCACAAGGGCACTCACTTAGTTTTAGTCGTGATGACGCTCTGGTTTATTTAAATCAGACGTCAGATTTAAGCCAAGAACTCTCCATAGACAAGCGCAAGAAGAGAGGGGCTCGTTAAGGCATGCATATGAAAGAAGCCAACAGTAACAAAAGCAGTGAAAGAACAAAGGAATGTTTCTTTTTGTTTATTTGTGGTGATGATGTGGGGCAATCAGTGATGTCATTATTTTCTGGCTGAAAGATTAAAGATTAGTATTATTAGTAGTAGTAGTAGTAAAGACTTTTATTCGACCATAATTTATAGGCCGAGCATGTCGACCGCCTGGGCGACCAGAAGCCGCTGTTCTTCTTCCCCTTCAGCGCCAAGCCAGTCGAGCCAGGTGGTGGTGGATAGAAAGGGTGGGGGGAAGGAACCCGACTGCTGAGCAGCCGGGCAATAGAAGAGGCAATGGGCCAGGTCCGCATAGATGCAGGGGCAGTTGGAACAGGAAGGGTCCGATCGATAGCGATAGAGGAAGAGGCGGGACGGGGTAATAACTGCATTCATCTGAATGTGCCGAAGAAGGCGAGACTCCGGCACCGTGAGTGATGGATGAGGAGGAGGGTAAAGGCGTTTGTCGAGGCGGAGCTCAAGGTACACCTCTTTTATGGTGCGGCGAAGGGTGAGCCTCCCACCGTCCTCCGAGGGCTTGGGCCAGGGCATCAACGGTGCCCGGAAAAGTGTGTCGCGGGCGAGCTGATGGGCCAGCTCATTGCCGTCAATCCCTGAATGCCCAGGGACCCAGCGGAGGAAAACGATGGAAGGCTGCAGTGCGGAGACCGCTCGTTCGACCTCCTGTTGGAGAGAAGGGGTCAGGGTGCGTTTCTGTATGTGGTGTATAGCGGCTTGTGAGTCTGAATAGACTGTGTACTCTTGGAGAGAGGGAAGGAGGGCAAATGACTGGAGGGCATGCGCAATGGCGAGGACCTCGAGGGACAATGCGTCTGGAGGGTGTAGATACGGCCCGCTGGTGTGGGTTTCAGGAGAAGGGAGGTGTGGATGGTACAGGGCGTAGCCGCAGGAACCTCGAGGAGCCACGAAGGAGGCATCCGTGTAAGCTACACCCTGGGTATCAAAGAGAGGGGAATGGTGCTGTGCGGCCTCATGACGACGTCCGGCGTGCAGGACGGGGGACATGTTGGTCGGGAGGGGAAGGATACGAAGATTGGGAGCGGGGGTGGGAATAGGAGAGGTAAACGGGGAGATTGGAATGGGCGAGATACCCGCTTGAGTCAATAACCAGTGACCCTGACGGGTAAGGGAAAGCCGGGCAAGTTGTGAGTCACGATGGAGACTGAGAAGAGAACGAAGAGGATGGAAGAGGCCTGTGGCAAAGAGCTTAGTGGTAGAGGTAGTGATAGGGAGGTTGAGAGCTGCCTTGTAGAGGCCCACAAGGGCAGTCTCGAGAGCGTTAAGTTGAGTCTGATTGAAGGAAGCGTAGGGTGCAAAGTACAAGACTTTGTTGAGGGCCAGCGCGTGGGCAACGCGGCACGCGTGAGCCTCGTGGAGACCTGAGCGTCGAGTGACCACGCGCCGCAGGAGGTGAGTTACAGAGTGGCAGGTGGTGACAGCGCGGTGGAGGGCTTGCACATTCTTAGCCGCATGCAAAGGGAAGCCAAGAACTTTGCACTGTGTGACGACAGGAATGGGAGTGCCAGAAAGGTGGAGAGAGACGAAGTGGTTGTGTGAGCGCTGGTAGGAGGAATGGTTGAGAAGGAGAAGCTCGGATTTCTCAGGAGCCGGAGAGAGGCCAGCGGTGGTGAGAAAGGAGTCGATGAGATCTAGGCCACGTTGCAGGGTGTCCTGTACGTGACCGGGAGAGCCAGATGAACACCAGAGAGTGATGTCATCGGCGTAAAATATATGATGCAGGTCGGGAATTTCAGCTAGCTGGGAGGCGAGAGGGGCCATAGCGAGATTGAAAAGGGTAGGAGAGAGAACAGCACCTTGAGGAGTGCCACGGGTAAGGTGGTGTGGGTTAGACAAGTGGGTATCTACTCGAAAGCGAGCCACACGTTTAGAGAGGAATGAGCGGATATAGGAGTACATGCGGGAGCCACAATCCAAAGAGGCGAGTTGAGAAAGGATGTGATCGTGGCAAACACCGTCAAAGGCCTTGCGAACATCGACAGTCACAAGTGCGTAAATTTGAGTGGGTGTAGGGGACAGGAACGTTTGCTGGAGAATCAGAAACATGTCATGTGCACAGACGCGGCGTTGGAAGCCAATGAGAGAATGGGGGAAGAACTCCCGTGCCTCAAGAAAATCAGAGAGGCGAGTCAGAGCCATTCGCTCAAGGGTCTTACCAACGCACGACGTCAGGGAGATTGGGCGGAGGTTAGAGAGAGAGGGAGGTTTGCCCGGCTTTGGAATCATAGAAATAAGGGAGGATGTCCAGGAGCTCGGCAAGCAGCCGCTCTCCCAGGCCTCATTGTAGGTTTGAAGGAGGAATTCTTTGGCGCAGTCAGGAATGTTACGAAGTGTGGTGTATGTAATGGCATCCTCACCGGGAGCCGAGCGTGTAGAATTAGCAGCCAGAGCAGATTCGAGCTCCCGGAGAGTGAAGCATTGGTCCAGATCGGGGTTAGGTCCACCTGAGTACACCGGGTAGGAGGGTGCCAGAGGGGGCGGGAGGTAGAGAGAGGCGAGTTGATCAAAAACTTCGGAGGGAGTCCCCTGAGTGAGGGCTTTAGCTAGAGTGGGAGCAAGGGCAGGCTTACTGCCAAGGAGGGATTTAAAGAGAGACCATGCGGATCGCGAGTGCAATGCAGAATCAAGGCCATCACAAAGAGCACTCCAACGAGAATGCTCGAGGGAGGCGCAGTGGGCGACGATCTCAGCCCGCAGAGCAGTGATCCGGGAGGAAAGTTGGGCATTGTGTGGTTGGGAGCGAAAGGAGCGTTGAAGACGTTTACGGCGACGCCATAAACGGATAAGGTGTGGATCTGGGTCCTGGATTGGGTAACGAGAGCGAACGCGACGGCTACTGGACGTGAGCGCTGCAGAGATGCGCGACGTCCAGTCGTCGTAGGATTGAAAGGAGTCGGAGGCGAGATTTGTGCGAAAAGCATGCCAGTCAGTGTGAATAACCGGATGACAGCGAAGGATGTGGGAAAGAGAGGTGGTGATATGGATGAGAAAGTGGTCACTTAGAAGAGTTTCGGCAGTCACCTGCCAGTGAAAGGAAAGTGAACCCCGAGAGAAAGTGAGGTCGGGTGTCATGGAGCGTTGTGAGGCAATGCCCGCTCGAGTAGGAGAGCCAGGAGTATTAAGAAAGGTGAGGTGGCGTTCCTGGGCCAGACAATGCAGGAGGCGGCCGGGTTTGAGGGTTTGTGGGTAGCCCCAGAGTGTGTGAGGGGCATTAAAGTCACCACCAAAGAGGAGATGGGAGGTAGAAGGAAGAGAGTGAAGGAATTTGCCCAGAGCAGAGAATAAAGAGGAAGTGACAGGGGGGTTGTAAAAAGACAAAAGGAGGAGTGAGATGCGGGAAGAAGGGTGGTAATAAACCACACAAACTAAATATTTAAGGAGGGTGGAGGGGATGTCAATTTGCTCTACGAGCACGTCACTGCGTACATAAATAGACGCAAGTGGCCATTATGAGAGTGGAGAGGAACGCGATGGTACGCGTTCCTTCTTTTTTGCCGGGGGCAGTGACTCATGGACGGATTGGAGCATAGATGTGAAAGATTCCAATTGCTTTGATTGTGCTTGGAGGGTGGTAAGAATCTGGAGAACCGAAGTTTCCAGCTGAACCAAGCGAGTGTGATGTGCCTGTGTGGTGGTTTCGACAAGGTCAGCCAAAGGGGCGACCTGGGTGCTGGAGGAGGGAGTGGGGAACGTGGCAAGGTGCTCATTTAGCTTGCTAAGCTGGGAGGTAAGAGAGGAGGTGGTTGTCTGGAGGGTTTGAGTCAAGGCATGTATCTGCTGTTGTAGATCGTGGGAAATGCGCTGCTGCTCTCGCTGCTGGCGTTCGAGCATTGCTAGCCGGAGGTCGAAGGAGCAGCTCGCGTCAGTCAAGGATGGAGAGGGTGGTGTAGTGGAAGAGAGGGACGCTGGCACCGAGGATCCTTTAACTATGGCGGCGAAGGAGCCTGGTGGTGACGTGATCGGAGCTGATGGATATTCATGATTAGAGGAGGAGGACGAGGACGAAGAGGAGTAGGGGGTGGTGGGTTGAGTGGCCCGGCGCAAAGCTAGGCGTCGGAGGTATGCAGCTTTAGCACACTCGCGTTGTTTAGCAAGGAGGAAGGGGCAAGTGGGGTCGAGGGAGGGGTGGGTATTCACCTGGCAATGAACGCACCCGGGCTGGGCACACACATGAGCGGAAGGGTCAGCGGGTAGAGGAGCAGCACAGCGACGGCACTTTGCCGGAACGCTGTACTGGGGGAATTGGCGGGCGCGGTGGCTTAGAGTGAGACAACGGGTGCAGGTGGGAGGCTTAGGTTTATGAGGACGGCACCGGAAGGCAACGCGTTTGAAATATACAAAGTGGGGGATGACGGTACCAGCGAACGTTATGAGCACTGATTGAGTGGATCCCATCATGCGAGCAGCGAGAATATCTGTTTTGAAAGATTCTAGTTCATGCATGAGCTCATCAGGAGTGAAGTGGCCACCGGCGTTATGGATGACGCCGAGGCATGAGATGGGAGGATGGGGGGAATAAGTTTTGATGCTGACAGGCTTACCGTGAAGGTGAAGGTGCGTGATAGAAAGTAGGAGGTGGGCGGTGAGAGGAGAATGAGTTTTTAAAAACACAAGGCTTTGGGCTGGCTTGGCCTGAAGGGTGATGTCTGCACTGGTCTTGGAGGAAAGTTGTGCAGCGGAGGTGACTGCGGCGAGCACGTCGTAGAGAGGCAGCTTGGGATTGAGGGTACCAGGAGGGAGTTGTATGCCAACAGTGATGAGCTCGGAGCGGGGTCGGGTGGCGGAAGCAGGCTTACGGCTGGCACCGATGGTGCTCCAGCCGATTTCCGGGGATGGAGTGTCGTCTACCGGGGACGCCATGAAGTCCGTGTCTGCCGACGAATCGTCAGCCTGGGGCGCAATCTGCGACGCTGGTGCCGGGATGCAGGTCTTGGTGTCAGCGGGTAATGTGGCTGATGTAGGCGCGGCGGCACCGGCGGCGTCGACGAACGCAGGCGGCTGCGACGCGTCTATGGGCCCAAAGGTGTTGACGTCTCTTAGAGCGTGGAGTTGGCGAGCAGTGGACGCTGCGGCGACGACGAACGCTGCCGGCTGCGCCGCGGCCGTCGATCCGGAGCTCCCAGCGTCGCTCACAGTGTTGGTTGCGACAGGATTTTGCGCGGTGGCGTGGGCGGTTGGAGTAGGCCCCGCGGTGGCGGCATCAGTGGGTCTGGGCTGCAGGGGCTTCGTGAGACGCTGCATTGCAGAGGTGCAGGCGCGGCGCGTTAGGGTTAGCGAGGCGCCGCGCCGCTTCAGACTTTTGGAGGCGCTTGAAGGGCCAGCCCGGCAGCGGGCCGTGATGCCGATGGTATCCACGTGCTTCGGAAGCCTTCCGGAAACGATGGAGAGGAAATCCAAGAAAACCGAAGAAAAAATCACAGGCCTCCGATTGGATCCGAACCCAGACCGCCGAATTGCGCGTATGGTACATAACCATGTAGCTACGCCTACGGCTGTGCAATAATCTGCTTTCAGGGGTGTTTATAATGCGTGTAACCTAAGCTTGATATAGATCAGAAATGCCACCCACCGTCATAGCGTCGGGCGTAGTGCCCCTTGTAGTACAGCGGGTGTCAGGTATAATGAGATCAAGCGGCGAGGGTGAGAGCAGTGCGAAAAACCTTCAAAGGTACCCATGGCATCAAAACTGCTAGAACCAAGGTCCTCGTTAAGCTATTGAACAGACACAAGGTTACGTTACACACAACATAACTACTCCCGAAAATAGAAGATTGGTCACCTGCCGCTGTAGCTCAGTTGGTAGAGCACAGTACGCGAAATTAGGAGGTCGAGGGTTCGGACCCCACCAACGGCATGTGTTTTTGTTCTCTACTTTATAATCAATTATTTTTAGCCCTAATATAACCGCACTTCTAATTTTTCATTGGCCATCAACACAAATTGCAAAAACATATTCCTTGGTTTCGCTGAATGTCGGCTTTCTTGATATTGCCGCGAACCTTCGTAGTGTTTGTTGACCCTTTAAAGTTGCCGGCACGCCGCTTTATCGCTTTGTTTGCGATGCAAGACGCAACCAGATTTATCTCGATTGTTCGCACCTAGGCATAGCCGAATCTAGGTTGTTCCAGAATGGTGTGGTAGCTTTGCACGCCATATCTCGAAACTTAGCTACCATCTTTAAATTGAGCATGATTGAGAGCGGCGAGCATTCTGTTCAACGACCACCACCGAGCGCGCTTGTTGCTATGCCGCCGCCGAGAAATTCAGTCCAATTTGGGCGCAAGTCCACCCAAATAAAGAGTTTTGTTTAGACTCCAGTTTTGCTGTCGTTCTGCTCCCCAGAATGCAGTCACCACTTTGAGACAATATCTAGGCCCTGTATAGGCTCATCTAGGGAAGAGCCGCTGCAAATTCTCACCCTCCAACGTTATTCCTTGGCCTACGGCGTGGATGAACAACGGTAGCCGGAGCAGCGGACGACGGCAAGGGCGGAGCAGCAGCTCGGATCGTCTCTGCCGTCTCCAGGCGGTAGGCTGATGGCGTGGTAGACGAAGAGGTGCCACTCGGCTGCGTCGACGGCGTAGACTGGGGACAGAACAAGGGGCTGTGTTAGCACAAATTGGGGTGCACTGACTGAAGATGCACATATCACTACATTCAGGAAAACGCCTTGAAGCTCTACACAGCAGTTCAAAGGAGTAGTAGCTGAGGCCACTTGATAAATCCTGCCCACTTAGATTACACAGCAAAGAAACAGCTCACCACTTCGCCTCCACCGAAGGGAGGCCGATACGGCAGATTCAGTCCCGCTGTCCGGACCTTAGCAGGAGAACGCTCATCCCACCCTCGACGGGGGACAAAAGGATCAGTGGTGGTTCAACAGCGGGACAAAACAAGGCAGAGTAACGGAAGGAACACACGGAACGGCTCCGAACTTGCAAGTGCGTTTTATTGAAATACGTACTTCAATTAGGTGCAATATACAAGCAGCAGTTCGGTATCAACAAAATGCGGAATGAATTGACAGCAAGCGCAATGCTTGCCCACGTTTGTAGCCTCCTTTATTTTATGAATAAGTGTGCTCCATGAGCCGGACATAATGCATCGGCATGTTTGGCCTATGTACGTGAGGCAGAGGACAGGGGATCTGGTATACTAGGCCAGTCTTACAAGGAACATACCTCTTTTCATTATTAATGTTGAGGCGTTCCTCCTGCGCCAGTCTTGTTTTGTTTGGACAGAAGCCTCCACTTTTTGGGGGGAAGAAAAGCGCCTCAGGATCGGCGGTCGGCGTCTGCGTTTGTGCGGCCCCGGAAGAGGTGGAAGAGCCGCACTGGTGTGTAGCGCAGATGCAGTTGGCGCGACCTGCTTCGCGCAGACCAGAAGCTTTCGGCAACCGGCCTCGCCAGCAACGTCGACAGCCCGCTCCGCCGGCTCACCATCCGCAGTTGCCGGGACTCCAATAAATACGGACCTCCCACCACATCTGGTGACTCCGGAAGACAGCCCCGAAACACGCAACGCCGCTCCCACCGGCTCTGCGCTCCTGCCGGTCCTCTGCCTCCAATTGACCTGGCCTCTCCACGCCCGCTCTTCGCACCCGGCTCTCGGTAGGTTCTTCTCGCCGCTATGTCCGTACCTACCATCACATCCGGTGAGCTCCTTCAGCTGTATCAATGCTCCTTCCTTCCTCAGTTGCCCGACCTACCCGCTTTTTACGCCAGGGATCCCGCTTTGTTGCTGGCGCTGCTGAACTCATACTTTCACATCAAAACATGCCAAGCCAGCTGCGGCGCTATCAGCACGCCAGCCGCGAACTCCCACACAGTCTCCTGGCAAAGCTGCAGTTGAAGCCTCGTGGCCACGATATTTACAATGACTTCAAGAAGGGTCTGACGCCGGATTTTGGCTTAGAGCTCCGGCCTACTCACTGCGCTGCTGATCCGGGCTCAGAAGTGCCGGCGCCCCTCAAGTCACGACCACTGGCCGAATCCCCCCTCTGAGCTGTTTTGGCTTTCCCTCCACCTGCTCCTACGTCGGTGCGCCTTCCCACACCGGTCGCTCTACTATCTTCGCTACCGTATGAGCCCTAACCTACGGTTAAGCAAGTGCCAAGCAAAGACGCGCCAGTCTCTTGCCAACGTTCTCAACCAGCTGCCTCAAACTACACCCGGATCTCTCACAAGTTTGCTTCACCGGCCCCTACGGACGGACATCCACCTGTGATCTCCCGTCCCATGGCGCCTCCTGGCCAGCCCTGCTTCACAGCTGTAGCGCCTGCCCTTGGGCCATAGCCGGCAGCACCCTCTCTCGACCCGGGCCCGGACTTGCTTCTAGTCCCAAGTTCGCCTGCTCCCTCAAGCCCAAACACAGTGAGCACAACCGTCATTCCTGTCGTGAGGCACGCATGCACGTCGGCCAAGGGCCGTGCCGCGCCTAACGCGCCACCCGCAACCCTTGCCACACATCCCTGCCCACCTGGCGCCTTCACCAGTGCCTGTGCCTCCTCGACAGACGAGACAGCCCCACCATATCCTTCCCATTCCGAAAGCTACGCCCTGGATTTGCTTCTTGTGTCTCCAGCCACCCGTCCCACTGACACTATGAGCTCGCTTTTCCATAAAGCCACTCCACCTCATCGGCCACTTCGGCTACTTCCCTACACAGCACCCCGAGTCTCACGCAGCAGACCTCCAGCCCAATGTCGTGTGCCGTCGTTTCACCATCGCCAGCGGCTGAGGCATCGCCTCCTCTTCTACGGCAGCGGTTTCCGCACGCCATCCCTTCGTCTGCACCCGCTGGGCCGGCGCAAAGCCCATATCGCCCGTACCTCACGCCCCGGGTGCAATTTCTGCAACGACATTTTCCGGCTCGCTTCAACCCAACTGGCGGTCACAGCAGTAGACCTTCCGACTGCAGCACGCCTAGCTCGCCTTTTCCTCGACTTCTCCCGCCTGTTCCTTAAGTCATTATCCTCATCCTTTGGCTTTCCTCTCCCTTTGCGCAGCAGCCAGGCTCGACCGCCTGACTTTGTTTCACCCGCCCGGAGGCCTTCACGAACCTAACTGTGTCCTGGACTAGACCTACCTACACAAACTTGTGCATACCGTTTTTTTTTCCTTTATCGCGCACTACGCTACGAGGTGCATCATCTTTAGTGGCACTGGGATCACCAGCGGCGCTGATGAAGATGAAGTTCGCGCGACCTGCCTCGCGCAGACCAGAAGCTCTCGCTTGTGCAACAGAGAACACTTTCGGCTACCGGCCTCGCCAGCAACGTCCACCGCCCGCAATGCCGGCTCACAAGCCGCGGCTACCGGGACTGGAATAAATGTGGACTTCCCTCCACAGGTGTACTATTTTTAGCACTTTCTTGCTGCCCCCATGGACACCAGGACATATATCCTACGGGAGTGTCCAAGCCCTCCTGGAACGTCCAGGTCGCGACGTCCCGGGGTGACAGGCGCAAGGTCTCGTCCGTGGGGAGGTCTGGGCCTCGACAGAGAGAAGTGCCAGGCGGGCGGTGCTGCGACGTCCACGCGGCCAGGGGCATCTGGTTAAGCGGGGCAGGCGGGCCGGCTCCCGGACGACATAGGAAGATGACTGAGGTAGCCCCAGGATGGCGTGGCAACCACAGGCTGGCGGGTAGAGGATGTGGGGCGAACCACCAGGATGCGGCGATGGCAGCCAAGAGCTGTTCTTTGCTGACGGCGAACGACGACGCTTGTGCGCTTCCTGAATCATTTAGTCTCCCACTACCTGCAGCGTGGCAACTTCACCTACACGATAGTAATGCAGGTTACTGCTAGTTGGTCTTGCCTAACGTGCTTAGGGGTATTGCGCTTTATCTCCCTTTTTCAGCCGGAGGGTTCGACACAGACTAATCCAACTCCCACAGCGTGAACTGCGTATCGGCTAGTTCTTCATGATAGTCGGGGGTATTAACTCACTCAAGGAAGTCTTGCGCAAACGTGCTCAAAAAAATGCTTACTTTCAATATGAGCTGAGAAGGTCGACACAGACGACCGAACTCCAGCAGCATGTGCTGCGTAGTGGTTCGGCCCTCGAGATAGTCATGGGACTGCACAAACATGCATGGCACTGACGACACCAGTGAAAACCTCCCATGCCCGTGCAACGTCTAGGCTGTGTGCCGGTGAGCACCGTCTGTCTATATGCCGTGCAGGCACATTCTAGTTCGCCTTCGTCACAAGTTATAGCACGACACGGGACTCGTCGGGAGATGACTGCAGCTCTCGCTGTCGGGCTGCGACTTGGGCCTGGTCCTGCCCACGGCCCACTCGTCTCCACATGACACGTAGCCTCTGAGGCCGCAACATGTATTGGACCGCTGGACGGTTTTGACCGCATGTGCTCGAGCCTGCGCACGAGCGCCGAGAGCGTTCTCGCACCAGATACGCCCCGGTCCACTTCGGCTCCGAAAACGCCGCAAAGTGTTCGCTGGCGTCGATGAGTACGTGCTGGCGCCAAAGCACCAGGTCGCCCACTTCGTAGTGAACTTCCAGATGCGTGCGGTCGTACTGCACTTTTTGCTGCGTTCTGGCAGCGCTCAGATTACGGCGAGCCTTAAGTAAGCCTTCCGTCATCTTCGCACGCAGCTGTGTCGTGTACTCCGCGCGTGCTGGGGAAACGACTGGTAGCTTACTGCTTCCCTCGAGGACATGTCCTATCGGGTTCAGCAGCTCTCTCTCGAGATTCAGAGATGATGACCAGTAACAAGTCGAGCGGTTGACGGTCAAACGCAACGCACACACGACTTTTGGTAGATAGGTATCCCAATATTTGGCTCTCTCAGAGAAAGCGACAAGCATGTGCTTGACGTTGCGGTTGACTCTCCCTGTGGGGTTTGACTTAGCATAGTACGTGCGCGTTTTCTTGTGTTGATGTGAAGTGCACAGCCCTTATCAACGAACACCTTCGCAGTGAAGTAGGATGCATTGTCCTTTATCACCTCCTCTGGGAAGCCGAACCTAGTGAATGTGCCCACCAGCTTCTGAATCATCGCTCGTGCCGTCACCTTTCTGAGAGAAAACAGTTCCACCCACTTGCTTAAGTGGTCCGTGTTCACCAACAGGAATCTGTTCCTTTTTGGTGTCATGGGATACGGTCCCATGATGCCACACGCCACGATTTGCTAGGGGGTCTGGTTATCGATCGGCTGCATGAGGCCTGCCGGTCGTCTGCCATTCGACTTGATGCTTTGGCACATGTAGCACGAACGGGAGTAGCATGTTACGTCCCTTTGCATGCCTACCCAGGTAGCGAAGCGCATGAACTTAGCGTAAGTATTCGGGCCGCTCACGTGTCCAGCGATGCACGAGTCGTGGAAGTAGCGTAATAGTGCCGCACTCAATGTTCGTGGTATCACCACCTTGAACGACTCATGTGTGTCGTTCCCGGAGCGTATGTACCTATCGAGTACGCCGTCGGAGTCGAGCAGAGAAGAATCCAGTGCGCTCACAGAACTACCAGCTCTTTCCATGCGCTTCGCACCGGCAGCAATGCCAACTGCTCCCATGTGAGCGGCGGCCGTGCCACCCGGCTTCCGGAGCCCTTCGAACACTTATCGACTAAAGGGATCTTCCTGGAGAAGCTTCAAGCAGCTCCTTTCTGCTTAACACGATCCCCGCGGAACTCGCGAAGTCCACGTGGTTCACGCTGTCACTAGGAATCAGGGATCGGTTCGCACTCCCTTTTTGGGCTATGGCTGGGGAAGGTCCCTTACTCTCACCGCTGTCTTGAGGCTGGTAATGTGTCCCTCCTCACTTTCGACAGGCGCTCTCAAGACTGAATCAGCCGCAGCATTGTTTTTCTCTTTACGGTTGCGCACGGTAAAGTCGTAACGATACAGTAGCAAAGCGCATCGGGCTAGGTGGCCGCTCGGCTCTGTCAGTTGTCTCAGCCAATTGAGCGCCATGTGATCGGTCTCTATTACAAAAGCTACCCCGTCCACGAAGTAATCAAATTTCCGGTGAGCAAACACTATCACTAAACAGCCTTTCTCTGTTACCGAGTAGTTCCTCTCTGCTGGCGTCAGCTAACAGCTCGCGAACGCCGCTGGACTGAGAGCGCCTTCTTGCTTCTGAAGCAAAATTGCTCCTGAGCCCAGGTCGCTTGCATCCGTTTGAATCACAAACTCAGCCGCGGGCTGGCGGAGGAAATGGGGTTCGCGTGTTTTACACAAATTCAATACGGACCGATTTCATGCAAAAACTTCCAAGAACATGTGCCACATATGTGGGATCCAGGGCAAAACGCAACGCCAGGAAATCATCCGAATAATGGGAAATCTTGTCAAACACCAGTCTGAATCATTCTTCAACTTTTTGTCAACCCGGCACTGAAAAACGTTGCTCAGCATGGGAGCCAACCTGGCACCAGACTTTCGTTTAAATAAATAACCATCCCACACAACATACGTGTTACTATGGTGGTAAGAAAGAAGTTCCAGTGGTGTTATCTTGATTCGTGACGTTATTCTTTCGTGAGAATACCCACCCCCACCGAAAAAAAAAGCCGAAGCGGCAGGTATTACATTCCACAGTCCTAGTCTTAGAAGTAGACCGCCAAAGCCACCGCGATGGGGAATTAAAGGATCTCATGCGTGGTCACGAGAACAAATCGCAAGAAAAATAAAGCGCGAATTTTATTTCGTTGTTGCATAATAGAGCCAGAGATTTCTGGTTTCGAAGAGCTGTCACTTACTGGGTTTAGCTCCAATTAGTAAGAGTAAAATTAGGCACAGGTCAGCTAAGATATTACAGGCTTTGGCATTTCATGGAAATAGGCACATGAGTTTGCACTACGCACGGTAGGTTGGATACAAAGATGCGAAAAGTTTTACACCAGTGAGTTTCAGTGCTTCGGCGTCTAGAGTTCAGAGTGACCGTTCAGTCCTGCAACATGTTTCCGTTGCAGAGAAAATGGGAGGGAGTCTCCAGACTTGTCTATTTCCTCGGCTTCTATAGAGCTGTGCGCTGCCCAGAAGCCTACAGTTAATTCTTAGAGAGTGGTGTCGTTACTTTTTTCTGAACTATCAGTTGGTTGCTGCGAGGTCGAGAGCGTGTCTTGAGCTTCGATCCGAGCGCCAGCTGGTGGGTCGCTCCCGGCTGTTGTTGTCAGAAGTCTTCGTTATAGAGTCCAGGCAGCCTGGGTCTTTTAAACCCGAAGACATCGCCCTCCTTCCGAACACCAAAGGTTCCTTTCTGGCTTGTCTGAAGAGGTGCCTATTTATACAGATATTGCCTGCCGCTCGCCTACATGCTGATAATTCTGTGTCAGCCGGCAGTTTAAGAGTGCAACTGAGCTATTGTGGCTGTCTGAAACAACGAATAAGTTTTTAAAATGGATGTGTTAAATTCATTCAAGAGCTCCCCACTTAGATGCTCCGGGTGATATCACTGCGTTAAGCAGTTGGCTGCTGCTCTGTCAAAACAGGTGAAAAAGCGGGAGCTGCTAACGCAGTACCACCTATGCAACCAGCATAGTCTGAGCGAAAGCCTTCAAATGCCGCTTTTTATGCCGAGAGCGCAATAAAAACGTTGGACCAATATTCGAGTAGCTGAAAGAGACAGGGCGAGAACAAGCATTTTGTTTTTGGAGAGTCAGTTAAAGGAAAGCAAAATACGTACGGTGACTATCGACTCAAAATATTTAATAAAGAAAAGAAAAAATATACACACTTCCTAGTGGCTGTGCTGTTAAGATGTGCTGGTGAACACTAAAATACAAAACGTAGAGTGCGCAAACATGATCTTTGCGACTTCTGAGACCAAAATATAAAATTTCTTTTCCAGGGTCACTATGAAGAACATTTCTTTTCAAATCGCTGTTCTCTGCGGATTGTACCAAGAGATTATCCCGTAAAAAACTAACATTCTAGTTCTCCTGTGGCGAGTACGACACAGGAAATAATCGCGTTGGTTATAATCCTTAATCGCTTATACCTTCTATCTATTGCACTCGCTCTGCGCACAATCCTTCATGAACAAACTCTGTTCAAGTGGGGACGGGATAGAGCGAAGGGTAAGGAGAATAAATAACTAAAAGTTTACATTTTTCTAGACTTGTTTTGAGATTGTGAATACTGCCGTGCAGAGAAAAGATCTAACGAGGTTTTCAAGATGACTATAGTTTGCACCTTGGAGGTCGGTTCCTATTGTATGCTAACCAAAAAGGAAAGCATGCAAATTGTGCCTAAGGCTAATATTATTTATTTTTATTAATATTACTTGAAACGCCCCAGAAAGAGGCCGTTACGTGAGGAATGACCTCCTTGCACTTGTCAAAAATGAGTAGGGATACGCGATAGGCTGTGCTAAGGCATGCAGAGTAGACGGCTTTATATTCGCCGGTGCAACTTCATAGCGTATAAGATCATAAATGTCTCAAATATGTAGTGGTAAATGATAAAACTCGTAATAAAGGTGATAAAAATGCGATTTTTTATTGGAGATTTTTACGGACGATTTAGGATTTAAACTTAGTGACACAGGAGTGATAGTATTTGTCAGAAAATTTAAATTTGTCCGCGGATTTTTCCTGAGCCGAGCGTGTCGGAAAGGTTAGATTGATAAGGGTCTGATATTAAGCATGCGTATTCTAAATTAAGCCACTCAAATCTAAGATAAAAAGCGCTTTGTTTCCAGGAAGAGGAGCCTTGCAAGTTTCGACGAAGGTAACCAGAAGTACAACTGGCTCCGGAAGTAATGTTCACTAACTGAGCAGATCAAAGGAGAGCCTTAAAGAGGGTGAGGCAGAGGTATTTAATCAAAATAACAAAGGATATTTCAGAGACGCATATCACAGACATTAAAGCTTCGTATTGTTGCAGTTTATGACAACAGAGTGATGATGCTTTGCTACTGCTTAAACGCATTAATCATTTCTTGCAGCAGGCTTCTAATCGCGTTTTAAAGAATGCGAAAGTCTGAGCTGTTATTTATGGGGCAATAGATTACGCAGTCGCCTGAGGATAGGCTTTAATGAGAGGAGTTATTCTTGGCGAGGTTATTCATGGTGGTTTGGAAAAGCAAGGATACGAGTACTGGGTCCGTATTCCGAGTTTGTGTCATAATAAAGAGCGTGATAATCTGTGGCAGCGGACACACCTGATTGGTCGAAATGCTGGAAGCGGATGTGGTATTTCAGATGCAGCGAAAAAGGCTGGAGAAGCCGGGTAGTGACGTCAGACACATAGCGTACGCAGCCGATGCGCGACAGCCAACATGGCGGCGCGGTCTGAAGTGGAGTGTCTCGTTTCGAAGTGAACTCGTCGATGTTACTACGTTTTTCTGACCGTGAACTGGCTATAAACTGTGCATGGGGCTTTCGCTTCGTCTTGTGCTGCTTATAACAAATTGTATGGACAATAAATTTGGCCTGTTTTTTTTAAAAATCGTTTGATGGTTCGGCAGCTCCTAGGCCTAACGAGCATCAATTTGTTGCAAAAATTGTTCTCTTCATTAAAACCGGATGGCGCCACTTTCACCGGAGTTATCTCGTCTGCGTACATTGGATGATGTAACATAAACCATAATGTCCCGCAAAATGTTTGCGTTTACTACGCGCAGACATTTAATTCCTATTCTAGAACTCTCAGTTAGGTGTTAAAGCGTTCTAGAACTTGGCCGTATGTGATGCCCTGACAGCGTGAAACCGCTCATGTGCAGAGACGGTCAGTCGCCAGCAACGCCCTACCCCACCGCCGCGGTTGACATGACGTGGTGCTTTTTCGGCGTTTCTTACGGTGTTCGATAACCACGGTGGTGTGGCTATGCACTGAGCTCACGAGTTAGCTTGCAAGTTAGTTTTTAGGCGTCAGTGGGCATGCATGCGCTTCGTACCATAGTGAACCTAAGAAAACTTTGTCTGCGAAGCCTTGCAAAGCATATATCAAGAGAAAAACAGGATGATTTTTTTAGCTCAATCCTTTCATTTATTTGCAATGCCTGCATAAAACAGAATGACAAAAAAGGTAAATTACCGTCTGCACAACCACCCGATCAAAGCACCAACTTACATTCAGCGCTGTCGCTGACGGCAAGTCGTCGCGGCATCTTGGTTCCGCCCTGCACGGAACGCGCATTGTGCAGCGAGTGAGTGCATGCTAGAAATTTTCCTCTCTGTTCCCTTTTCCTGAAGATAAATGTAAAACGCCGTGTTGTGCGAACGAACTAGGTGCCTTCTATTTACCATCGGCGATCGACGGCTGTAGGCGCCGCCTTCTGTCACTGAAAAGCGATGTTTTGTCGCGTCCAATATTTTCTTCTTTAAGAACACCTCCGGCCTTTACGTTGCCGAAAAAGAGTGCCTGAAATATTGTTTGCGTTTGCTGAAGTCAACTGGGCAAATAAAGCAGCTTTCATATTACCCCTCTACAGTGGAATCCAATGGGCAACTAAGCTCGAGGCTGATTGTTTCCTCTCTCACATTGGACGCGTTCCATTTCTCGACAAAGAGCAAAAGCGCCGCTGGATGTTTCGTTGCGGCAACCGCAAAGCAGTGACATCCTGCAGCCGCTCACAGTAGCAGCCGAGCCGACATCCGCTTTCGGTGTTTCGCCAATCAGGTGTGGCCGCTGCGACAGATTACGACGCTTCTTGTTATGACACAACTCGGAATACGGCCCTGTTCTTTCCCTGGGGAGCATCGTAGAGTACTTGAGAGCTGCTCTCGTATGCAAATTGTTGCCTGTCAGTAAGGAACCAGTGCACTGCCGCGAATATTTGTACTGTTCGTTTGTTCACGATCAAAGCCGCCTGAAAGCGGGTTTAACACTTTGTTTCTGATACAAGGCGCGACCGCATTAACCTCCATTGTACGCGCCGAGGAGCAGCCGATTTTACCTATTTCCAGACTGCGGAAGTTACTTTGAGCGCGTAACTGGAAAGTTCTTTACCACCTTTAAAAAGAGTATGCCTTAGTGGGGTAAGTGTGCTTTTCGAAGACCGCCGAGCACTGCTGCTACGCCGCTGCTGAGTCATTCAGCGTATTTTTGGAGAGGGGGGCTCAGTTCTGCTCAGTAAATAATCTCTTAGAAGCCCTTTCCACTGTCTTTGACTGCTGTCGCCACTAGTGACACCTGGCGGAGGTTCTCGGCTGCAGTGCATGTACCGGAAACCCCTTGCAAGGAGAGACGCCAGCTCCTTGCGCTTCACACCGAAGAACCTGTCACCAATTCACCGAACCATCCGATTTCTCCAAAGAATGCAACCTGAGTTCGAGACTCTGCCACACCCCACCTTGGAGCCAGCAGAAACAAGAACGTCCACCATCAGCTCGCCACAGACGTCGACCCTGATCATCATGCAGCAGCCGCGGGATGTTACCAACTTCCCATTGCTGCCCAGGCGAAGACACTTGGAATGGTCAGACGCATTTGAGCGCTTGGCATTGTTCAACAGTTGGGCTGATGCAACGAAAGTCGGAGACGTCTTTTTGTCACTGGAGGGCTCAGCATGTATGTAGTGAGAAAACCTTGACTCTTCCATGAAGACGTCAAGCATGTAAAAGAAATATATTGAAGGCATTCACGAGCGTAGTCAGGACACAAGGAGCTGAGCGACTCCTCGAGTCCAGGACACGGCTCCCGAGCGAGTCCGTCCTCAGGTACGTCAAAGAGACACAGAACTTCTATCGTCTTGCCGACTAAGGAATGACCGAGGAAAAGAAAGTTCACTTTTTTATGCGCAGCATGACGAACGAAATCTCTCCTGGCCTCGTCCACCAGCCGCCAAAGAACATCGAGCGATTCATGCAAGAAGCCTCCCCGATCGAGAAGATCCTCGACTTTCGGACTCCGCAGTACAACCGCCCTGCTCAACTCTGTACAGTTTGTCTGGACGCGATGACCACCACGAACACCAACTTGCAGGAAGTAATCCGCGAAATCGTCCGCTACTAACTACGACGACGGCTGCCATCTTATTCACAGCCTCAAGCAGCGAATCTTATGGATGTGGTACAAGAACTGCAACTAACATTTGGCCCCCCGGCTCCGACGACCACACAACTATGAGAAATTACTTAAGTCTCGGGGGTGCGCAGCCAAAGGTGTCCTGGCATTCTGAGCTAGAAACCCTATGTGCCGCCTCAAAAATCCCAATCGGCCACCTGCCCACAATGTTGCAATCTCAGCCAGCAAAAGCAGACCTCTGAAGAAGCCCCCATCAGCGCGTCCCACTCTGCTTCCATTGCGTCGATGCCGGCCATTTGGTTCAGCAATGCCCTGTCAGAAGATTGGTCCTGCGTGGAACTTCATGCCCCACAACCCCACTGCGGGCACTAACCATGGTGATCGACTAGTTCCTGCGCCGAGGGGCATACGGGTCATGGAGTCGTGTGTACCATTCACCATCACCGTCTATACCACATTTTGCGTCGCCGGGCCGCAGCTACCAAGCGGCTCTTTGCAGGTGAGCTTGCTCTTGGACGAAACGCTGAACATACTCCAGAGATTTCGGCTCGAAGGTTGTCTTTATTGAACAGCGATCGCCCCTGTAAATACCTTCTGGGCCTTGTAGTAAATACGTTGTCAGTTCATGCAGTTCTAATGGTCGCGAGAGCTTTGGGTGCATTGTGTACGAGAATGTTTTACGTTTATTTTTGATTGTGGGTGCTAGAACCGATTATTAGAATACATCGTTTTTGTTAACTTTCTATCCGAACAATTTGTCAGTCATGTGACCTATCTTTGAGTAACACTGATTATTAGCTTATGAAATCGAACAAGACATTCTTTTTGCTGTTTCGACGTTCCGGCGCGTGCTAAAGGGACACGCAGGAATACAATACAGCGCAACTTGTACCGAAGGAAGAAGAAACGATAAGACACCGCCACGCTCTGGCGTCTCGTTTTTGTCCTTGTGTAAATGTTGAGCCTGTTGTATTCTTTGCTGTCATGAAACAGCAACTAGCCTGATCAGCCACACTCGCAAAATAGTGGGACACTAAAGAAGCATACTAAATCAGGCTTGACCGATAGGCCAGGATCACCTGGCATTAAACGCGATGTTTTTAAATACAACGCTTTTATAAGCAGTAAATCAGCATAAAAGGAAAGTACACGTTGCACCAGCACTAGGTGATTCGTCAAGTTGATGTGAGTGACGTATTCATAATGTTTTTTGGGAGAATGCCATTTCGCCATTACGGAGCAAAATTAGCGTATAAATACGAGGATAGAAGCGAGGAGAGCATAACAGGCAATAGGAAGAGCCCAGTGATTACACGCACAAAAATGAGACGACAGACAGAAAGGTTTGTCGGACACATGAGAGCTGAATCTTTTGCTTCGCATTCTGTACACTTTGTCTGCATGCACCCGTTGTAAGTAGCAATGTTTGAATCTCAAGCTCTATGAGGCATTCGCGGGGCTTGCGCTTGTTAAGCGGCCTGTGAAGCGGTTGCGTTCTCACTACAGCCGTTGAATTGGCTACTGTGTGCGTGCTACGGGCGTTGCTAAGTTTGAATGGGTATCTCTGCTTACTTTTCGTACGCGCTCATCCAGCCAGGCACATGCATTCGTGTCGTCAACGTGTGAAGCACGATGAGAGCGCCTGCTCTTCCATGTTTTCTGCGCAGTGTAAAGGCGAACATTTTGTTACATTTGGCAAATAATAAATGAGAAAAGAGAAACCACTGTCGCTTGGCTAATTATTGAAAATGTTTCCGAGTACTTGCCGTCATATTTGCAAAACATTGGGCACCGACTTGAGAGGCAGGGGTTTGGCGACAAAAAAACATTCAACCAGCTGTTGCGTGTTCGTTAACATTTTGTATGCATCCTCTGCCGACAGCTATAGCCGGAAAGTAGGAGGCGACACTATTGCAAACAATACGAGAGAAGACATGGGCGACGAAAAGAAACACTTACAGGGAAGACACAAGTATTTTTTCCTTCTAGACGTCCACTATTCTCTCGTGCTGTTTCAATAGTTCATCGTGAACCAACTAGCCCAAGCCACAACTTTAAGCCGCCGCGGTGGCTGAGTGGTTACGGCGCTCGCCTGCTGGCACGAAAGACGCGGGTTCAATCTCGGCCGTGACGGTAGAATTTCAACGAAGGCGAAATTCTAGAGGCCCGTTTACTGTGCGATGTCAGTGCACGTTATAGAACCCCAGGTCGTCGAAATTTCCGGAGCACTTCACTACGGCGTCTCTCATCGCCTGAGTCGCTTTGGGACGTTAAACCCCACAAACGAACCAACCAACCAACCAGAACATTAATTGGCAGACTACAGTATGGCGGAACGTACCGTGACTCCTTCAAGCTTAAAACCCACAAGAAGCAATTCGTGAACGTTGGAATACAAACGACCACAGCAATCAGTCACACGTCTTGCCTGCGTTCATTCTAACTGCGTAGTAAATGACCAAAAATGCGATAACAGACTGCACACTGCGCCTTCGGATGAGAAATGCGGGTGAAAATTTCCACTGAGATGCAATGTTTGAAGGAAATAGTTTAGAGCTTGCATTTTGAGGATGTCTCAGAGATCACGTGTAAACTTCATGACAGCACACAAGTTACCGATGTACACACGTTCGCGTTAGTGTCGCTGTTTAGCAGGCGCTCCTTACAACGAATATGAATTGTAAAGGCGACATAGTTTTAAAATAGGAGTACAGAAGGCCCCAATCTGCCGCTTATTTGTACGCCACCACCTTGTCTGTTAGTTCTTCGCGACAAAAACTTAAGGTCATATGAAAGCGAAATAAATTGTGAGCCAATTATTGATGAATTACATCAGTTTCGGTAAGGGTGATTAGGCTACAGTCTGCATTGTGAAATACGTTCCGAAGAATATCAAGTTTTGGGTAAATGCTCCGGATGTTAGTGTAAATGAACCCAATACGTCGGCTCTAACGTGGACGGTTACATTGGCTCTAACGTGGACGGTTAGCACCACCAGTGGCATCTGCTTACCCAAGAAGGAACAGCTGTCGCTGAAACAAAGCATCCAAAAGAGTGCATAATTTTTTCAATTATCAATGTAGCGCAAGCCTCTACTCACATTACATACAAAGCCGAACGCAACGTCTTTAATGCAACGCGAAATAAGCGTACCAAGAACCTACCCTGGCAATACACGAAACTATATTCGCCGTGGTTTGTTATTTACATAGGTCGCTGCTTTTTAGTTGATACTGCTCTGGGCAAGGCTGTTATGTTACTCACACAAATTCAAAGCCAGAGGATATGAAAAACACGACTGCAAGAACAGGAGTACAAATGCTGGCTTCGAACATTTTCGAATGAAAGAATTTAGTATTATAATTTGAAGACTACAGTACACGGGCAAAAGAACTGTTCACTTCTGCGAAAAGCAGTACATTCCTTTGAGGAAAAAACGTGTGAACCGAGAATATCCGTGGATAACGCGAGAAATTATCCATCTGAAAAGAAAGATTAAGCGGCGGCGCAAGCGTTGCCTATCAAGCAACCTTGCATGCCTTGTCAGTACACTCAAAGGTAAAATTCGAGCTGCGAAAACACGTTTCTTCTCGGAGACGTTACCGTCATTTATGAAGCATGACCCGGCAAAGTTTTGGCGCTACTTAGCATGCGAGCAATCCACAGTTTCTGAAATAAAAACGTCCAGTGAAACTATAACCAACACTGCCGCTATTGCTACCAAATTTAACTCGTTCTTTCAGTCTGTTTTCTCACGCTCGGTTTCAGGTGCTTCCCTTGATTCTTACTCCATCACTCATCCCATGTCAGAAATAAACATTAGTGAAGACGGCATTTTCTGCCTGCTGCGCAATCTAGACGTAAAGAAATCTCCGGGGCCTGATGACATCTCAAATAATTTCCTGAACAGATACGCCTTCTGGGTTTCCAAATATTTGTTCCGAATTTTCACTCTGTCGTTGCAAACCCTAACAGTCCCGGATGACTGGCTCAGGGCTAAAGTAGTTCCAATTCATAAAGGCGGTCCCAAAAATGAACTAAACAACTACAGACCGGTCTCGCTAACAAGCTCTACTTGTAAAATACTCGAACATATTATTTACAAAGCAATTATTAACCACTTAGAGGTTAACAACCTCCTCTACAGTAGGCAACATGGCTTTAGGTCGAAATTATCAACAACCACACAGTTGGCAGAGATAACGCACGATATCGCAAGCGCCCTTAATGTAAGGAGTCAGTTAGACGCCATTTTTTTAGACTTCTCTAAGGCATTTGATTTAGTTCCTCACCTAGATTTAATAACAAAACTGCAGGCTATAGGGATCGAAAACACTATCATTTCATGGGTTGAGTGCTTTTTGAAAAATCGTAAACAGTGCGTCAAACTGAAAAGTTCCGAATCTGATAATTTGGATGTCTACCCAGGTGTACCACAGGGTTCAGTCCTCGCCCCCTTATTGTTTTTAATATATATCAATGATATTTATCTATGCGTTGACCCTGAGGTACAAATTCGGCTCTTTGCGGACGACTGCGTGGTATATAAGGAAATAGACACCATTAATGATCAAATTAAACTAAATGAATCTCTATAGTCTATTCAGTCTTGGTGCACTAGGTGGGGAATGAGACTTAATGCCACCAAAACAAAGAGCATAACTTTCAGTAAGAAAAAAAAGCCACTAGATTTTTTATACACTATAACTAATGTTCCTGTCGAGAGAACTAATAACATTAAATACCTAGGAGTGACACTATCCAGCAATCTATGCTGGGAACAGCACATTAAAAACATATGTCATAAGGCCCAAGGTAAGCTGTATTTCCTTAGAAGAAGATTACGCAACGCACCTCCTAACGTGAAACATAATGCGTATAAAACACTCGTAAGACCGACCTTAGAATACGCGGATCTTATTTGGAGCCCACACCAAAAATATTTGATAGGCAAGCTGGAACGTATTCAAAACCTAGCAGTACGCTTCATATACTCAAATTTTTCTAGACATTCTAGCGTATCTAACCTACTTCACAAAGCAGATCTTCACACCTTAGCACAGCGCAGAATAACATCAAGGCTTAAATTTCTGTACTTACTTTATTACGGTCATTTGAACATCTCAAGAGAAACATACCTCCAGGAACCATTCCGTCACTCTTCAAGAAATAACCATGAAAAAGCACTTCATCAACCCATAAGCCACATTAATGCTCATAAATATTCTTTATTCCCATCGGCTATTTTTTGCTGGAATAAACTACCACCGGCTGCTGTAAACTGCAACTCAATCGAATCATTCATAGAGCATGTTAACAGAGTTGAATCACTGTCAGTACCACCGTGATGAACCTATGTCGCCCAATTTCCATTTGCATTTTCTTTGCAATTACATGTGTTTCCTTTTCAACCCGCTAGTTTCTTCTCCTGGCTTTGACGTCATTAGTACCCTGTGCCACTATAGCGATGAAATGTTATTTTTGTACCCTTGTACTTTACGTATTCCCTTTGTTTTATATTCCCTCCTTGTAACCACTCCTGCATGGGCCCGAGAAGGGCCTGCAGTATCTGTAAATAAATAAATAAAATAGCGCTTTTCGGAATATTTACAGGGACGACTTCTGAAATATTTGCTTCTCGTTATTGCACAGTAGTGCATGAGCTTACCAACAGGGTTCTGGAATAAATTATTCTTATATTTTGTTCTCGACGATCAGCCTTTCATATGAGGTACATATGAGGCACATAATCTCCACCTTGCTGTACAATCCAGCTTAACAGACCGCACGGATGCATGTCAGTTTTTAAAACAAAAATCTGTCAAAGTTATTACATCCCCCTGTATAATGCAATATTATAAGGTAGGTTGATGCCCAAAAACTTTTCTTTGGCTACCAATGTTCAGCCAGTCATTTACATTTCTCCGTAATTTACTTCTAAAACCAAGGACCGGCGGTTTGTAGCCTCTCACTTGTCGCTATCTGAAATAAACTGCTGTTTATTTTCAGGCTGTTGAACATTAGATTTGGTTTCTCTGGTAGGTTTAACCAAACGCTGGAACTTTACTTGCTTACCTCCTGTATTATGCGACCAAACTGAGAGTGTACGTGTCTTAACGCCTGTTGTCTTAAAGCATTCAGATAATTAATTTTTCAGTTCATAAATGCACTGAATGTTCTCTATCTATAAGCTTGCCATTTTTAACATTTCTGTTGAAAAGGGCGAGAAAATGAAGAAAACCTCCGAGGCCAGAATTTTTTTGTAAACTGTTAAGGCCTGCACATAATAGGAATAACAGTAGGTAATCAAAAATTAATCGTAAAGCGTTGAGCAATACTGTATCAATATAATACTGATTTGTGTTCTTGTACTTGGTAACTCAGAGACAAGGAAATAAGCATTACGAATAATCAGCCTATATCAGTGAATCCACAGCTGTTGCCTGCGATTCCCATGGAGTCAAATGTCGCTTTAATAAGAGCCGCATGGCAGCACCGAAGCAGCGGTGTATTCCACGACTTACGCATATTAGGCACACAGGATACCTAGAGGCATTCATATTGCAGCGAAGAAGCACACACACACAGAGAAGGAACACGCAAAAAACACGGACGAACGCTGTTTTTTGCGTGTTCCTTCTCTGTGTGTGTGTGCTTCTTCGCTGCAATATGAATCAAGAATGTTACCAACTTGCCCAAAAACGTGTTTTACTCTAGAGGCATTCTTTAGTCATTCACGTAGTACATGCGTTTATGCTCATGTAAGACTTACTGGTATCGGATGTTCCTATGAGAGAACAGAAAAAAGTTTGCTTACGAACGAATTACAGACACAGAATTAATGAAACGTCTCACTCGCGTGAAATCTCTCAAAGCCATAACGGGGAGAATGGGACTAGCTGCAGGGCTTAGTTCAGGTCATCTGCTTTCATTTCAATGCCAGCTATATGAACTGCGTTTCTCACATGCCCCACTTTCGTGCTGCTCTTTCTTGCCCGGGTGAGCGGGTGACGGCTTTGCAAGCATGATTTGCATGCGAAGGTGCCTTACCCTGCTCGGATGTGGCTGATAAGAAGCAATAAGAAAAGGCAGTCCTCAATGGTTATTCTTTCCAACAGCACATTTATGATTTCCATTCGAAACAAGACCTTCGTCACGTACGTAATATACGTCGGATTTAAGAAAACCTCTTCATTAGATTATAAAAGAACATAGACCAATGGATAAATTTTTACAGCACTGCAAAAATTTTTTGAAGCCGTGAAAAGATCTCAAAACCCTGAAATTTACACACTAGAAATAATTACGCCAACAATTTATGTATCGAAAAATCATAAAGTTTTGTGGATGCGTTAAATACTAGCACTTCGATTTGAATTTCGAATCCGGTGTTTGGATTCATTGTTCAAGAATGAAAGTAGTTGTGCTTTGTCTTCGTAGATCACCGGGAGTGCTCATACCACTCCTCGCTCAGTGTTGCTGCGGTTAAACGATGTGCCACTGCTCTGCGATGGCAGTTGCTGCCATCAGAGGGGTTTGTGAGACCGCCGTTGCTTTTCCCGAGCAACCTCTCAGGACCAATCATAAATTAAACTGCCACTTTTTATGGCAAACAGGTTGCCAGGTCTTTACATAAATAAATGCACCAGGGCAGATTGCCGAAAATCCAATAGGCAGGTGGGCAGCCTGCCCCAAAACTTTCTTGAGACAAACGACAGGCCCACACGCAACAGCGAAATGCGGAGAGTGCCCATTATTAATGTCATGACACTAAAAATGTCGGAATTTCTGATGACCAAATATAATTTGTTAACTACGGTGTGAAGTGTCCAAATGAGCACGTGGCTACGAGAGACACCGTCGTGAAGATCTCAGCGATAATCTCAAGCACTCTTGTATTCTTGCAATTTAGCATTCTTGTCTATAATCTCAAGCCTCTGGGCGTCCTTCCTGTGCTTTGACGTAGTACAGCACACAGGCCGCTTTTGCGCCTGACCTTCATCTAAACGAGGCGGTTACGGCCAGATTTGACCCTAGACCTCTTACTAATTAGCCTAGAGACCTAAGGCTGAGCTTCCGCGATGTATGGTGGAAAAATCAATTAGCACGAGACTGGCAGAGGATGAGGTACCTAGCCCTTTTTTTCTTAGGGGAGGAGGGGGGGTGCGGGGACAGTTATTAGGCGGCGTTAGCAAGCTGGCATGAAAAAGAGCTAATTTGTGAGTTGAAGTATGCTAAATTCGACGAATCGTTAAGTTCGCGGTGTTACACTTCCAACAAAACTTTCAGAGCACCGAACCCCCGCTTTTCGCACACAAATACTCCAAGAAAATGTATTAGCCATAGAGACCCTCCTATGTAATATAATGGGAAGGTGCAAATATTCCACCGAGAAAGTTTCGCGCGCATATGCTATCAACTGAAATGCAACTTTTTCCATACATTTTTGCACGTTTTCTTACGCTTTCTTTTCAACACTCTGAGACACTCATTGCAGCTCTAATTTACGGCTGCAATCATTCTCCATGATAATTTCTATCCTTCGCAACCTTTCCCTCCTCGTTATTTTAAAGGGAAAGCTACCGCTCGAGGACTTACATAGCGTGGTGCCGTGCGCAGAACATATAGATTTTACGCGAAAAGCTACTGCAGCACAGTTCTGAGAGGAAAAAAGCTTTCTCCGAACGCAACTCTGTTTTTTATACATTTTAAGAGAAAAAGCTTATGGAAATTTTATGGAGAATATTGGCATTCTGCAAAGATCAATAAAATCGGACGTTTCACTAGCGAGTTTTGAGGTCAGTCTGCCATCACCACACGTTTCTTTTTCCTCAGAAGTCTTTATTCTTAAAACAAGAAAAGAAAGCGCGAAATCAAGAATGGGTTTTATTTCGGAAGCAAATTAAACGAATCAACTATTAACAGCGTAGCGGAGGAACACCAGGTAGGGACTGAGGAGAGGAAGGCATGGGCAAGCGTCGGTGCTTTTCCAGAAGAGCACAATAACTGCGGCGTAGTGACGGCGTTGGGCAATACTCAGAACGGCAAATATCGGTTGCGTTCTTGCGAGAAGAGCTTAGGAAAAAAATGTAACAGTCTCTGTTTTGCCCAGATTTAACGAAGAGGTGTTATTGCACAGATATATTCCCACACGGAGTTTAATTTTGATTCTCAGTAGTTTTATCGCAACCACCCACCTAATCCTTTCTGCCTGTCCTTGTTGAAAGTGTCCAGAGCATTTCTTAAAATCTGTGCAACAGAAAACTTATCCCGTGTACTGAAGCCACCACAGTGCGTGGCGCGGCATTCGTTTTAACAGTAACGCCAGCATGTACACTGCTCAACAAAAAGACAGACAAATGCCACAAAAAGAGAATAAGAGAAGCGGTGGTTTTTCTCATGTGCTTTTCACAGCGGGAGCCGTACGCTAACTTCAGCAGTTTATGGGATATGGCGGCAGGTGCAGTAGCAAAAGACTCTCATTCATTCAGGAACCACTTATGTAGTCCAAATGGGCCGGAAAGTGGGTATCTCCGGGAGACGGGCACGGCAGTGAGGTAGAGTCCCCAGCATCACCTCAAGGTTGAATACGCCCAACGCAGCACAACGGTCTCTCTCATGTTTCTCCATTTAACACCGACCCGCGTCAGCTTCGGCTACCTTACGGCCGAAAACTTCATTATATCGTCAGTTCACCATACTTTCCGCCTCCAGCTGCTACGCTCGCTTTCGCTTGCAGTCCAATCTGTAACTCAACCGGAATTTATATTGTATTTGCATTGCATACCCTGCCCAAACAAATTTGTTCTCGATTTCTAGCAGGATGTTATTAAGCCACGTTGGTTCCCTTACACTCTCTGTCCTGTTGCTGTCTCTGTATTTGTTCTACCATTTACCTTTAAATTTCTGTCTGCATTGTCTTCAATTTAGGGTAAACTGTTTTGTTAGCCTCCATGACTCTGCGCAATAGGTGAGCAGCGGTAATATACATTTATACTGCCACGGACTTGGCTCGAGCTACCTGCGCGCTAAGCCGTGACGAGGACGAAGTGGTCGCGTTCGCGTGAGGCGCGCTCGAGCTGGCTCTGTTCTGGGCGATTAAAAACCTCGGCCGTTCTGCGGTCCCCCTCTACGTCTACGACTGTTCTCCGTCTGGCCTGTGACATCTGGTGGAGGTCGCTTGGGTATTCTCGGCTGATGCTCCATCCTTCCTCGGAGAGCCGAAGCACAAGCCCGGTGCCTCATGTGCGAGCCCCCGTCCATCGTGTCAGCCGCAGGCTCCGCGGCTTGTCTCCCGAATTCGGACTCCAGCCTCAAGAGAGCGCACCCATGGCTACGACCATGGCAGCAAGGTCAGACAGCGCCCCGTTCATACCTGCTTCTTTTGTGAGCCTGCAAAATCCCCGGATCCCGAAGCCCTTTCACGCGGATACTCGGAGGACGCCCAAGAATGGCTTGATCAGTTCGAGCGCGTTGCGCGTTTCAACGGCTGGGACGACAGTGCTAAGATCCGGAACGTTTACTTCAGCTTAGAAGACGCCGCTCGGATCTGGTACGAAAACCGCGAGACGAGTCTAACGACGTGGCAGGACTTTCGTCGCCAGCTGTTGGAGACTTACACCAGCAGCGATCGCCGTGAACAGGCCGAGCGTGAATTGACCGCTCGCATTCAGCTACCAAACGAGAACGTAGCGATGTACGTGGAGGAAGTGACGCGCCTCGGCAACCGAGCGGACCCGATCATGACGGATGAGAAAAATCTCAGACACCTGATGCGAGGCGTGAAAGAGCAATTGTTCTGCGGTCTTGTGCGAAGCCCGCCCAGAACAGTCGCCGAGTTCCTCTCCGAGGCTGTGCTCATGGAGAGGGCGCTCCAGCAACGGTACAATTTCTACGACCGGCAGCTAAACCCTATCTCGGCTCTACACCCCCTGGATGCTGCTTCGGGGGCCAATACAAGCTCCCTTCGGGACATCGTGCGTTCTGTGGTCCGTGAGGAGCTGCAGAAACTTCAGGGGATTTTTCCTGTGGACTCTCTGACTAGCGCCATTCGGGAGGAAGTTCAGCAGGCGCTCAGATCGCCCGTTGCTCCAGTAGAGCCGCCACCACAGCCAGCTGCTTGGCCGCCAGCGACGTATGCGGACATGCTGCGCCGTCCTGCGCCGGTTCCCTGCGCGCCACCGTATGCCCCTTCGGTAGTCGCAGTACACGCCGAGCAGCCGGTTCCCTACTGGCAAGCTCGAGGACAGGCGCCGAGGAAGACCGATATTTGGCGTGCGCCAGACCGACGTCCCCTGTGTTACCATTGTGGCGAGGCCGGTCACATCTTCCGGCGGTTTCTATATCGGCCTCTGGGATTGCGAGGCTTGTCTGCAGGTAGTCCCCGTCCGCGGCATGCCGAACAGCCTCAGGAGTTTGACGAATACGTCACCCGCCGGCGTGGTTCACCACCTCCTCCGCGCCGAACGTCCCGATCGCCCTCACCTCGCCATCCGTCGCCTCATCAGTCCGGTTATGGACCTGGTGCACAGCGTGGGTCCTCGAGCCTGCACCGGGAAAACTAGAACAGGCGACCTTTGGAGGCGAGGCCGCCGAACGCCGTATTGCCGAAAAGCTTCCACCGACGCGCCGACTGACCCTTCCCGTATCGACGACCACGATACCGATGACGACGACGACGACGACGAAGACGGCGCCGACGACTGGGTCTGGTAAGACCAAGGTCTCCCTTGACATACCCGTGCTGATTGACTCTAAGGAGGTTAGCGCACTAGTGGATACGGGTGCGGACTACTCGATAATGAGCGGTAGGATGGCTAAGGTGCTGAAGAAAGTTATGATGCCGTGGGCAGGGTCACAGATACGTACGGCTGGTGGCCACGTGGTTACGCCGCTCGGAATGTGTACGGCAAGAATTACGGTGCGCGGATGCACGTTCGTGGCAACGTTCTTCATTTTGCCTGAATGCTCACGAGACGTCATTCTCGGTCTCGACTTTCTTCGAGAAAATGGTGCGACTATAGACCTTCGAAATCGATTGGTTACATTTTCAACTGAACTAGCTGCCACCAAACCCGCCCCGGGAATTGCAGAGCCGCACTGCGTATATCCGACGATGCCGTAACGGTGCCTCCACGGGCGAGTATTCTGGCTAGGGTCACTTGCGACGCGCCACATTGCGGACAACGTGTTGTTGAGCCAAATGTCTCTCTTTTGCTCACCATGGGTGTTTGCGTAGCAAGAGGGCTCGCCTTTCTATCTGACGGTCGCACTGAAGTCCTCGTGACCAATTTCATTAATGAACACCGCCATTTATTTGGTGGCACAGCCATCGCCCACGTCGACCCCGTCCAAGAGGTGGCTGAGTGTTTCGCATGCCTAGAAGACACGCCTGGTGAAGTTGACGAAGAGGCAGTACGCGCCGTTCACATAAACGAGGGCCTCCCGCCCGCAGAAAGGCAGCAATTGCAAGAATTGTTGCTGCAGTTTAAGGACTGCTTTACCTCGTCGTCTAAGGTACGTCAGACGCCCATCACTAAGCATCGGATAGTCACGCACGATGGCGCGCGCCCAATACATCAACAGCCTTATCGCGTATCTCCCCGAGAGCAATAGGCCATCCAAACGCAAGTGAAGGAGATTCTCAATGACGGCATAATCCAGCCATCGAATAGTCCCTGGTCGTCTCCTGTCGTTCTCGTAAAAAAGAAGGATGGCACGCTGCGCTTCTGTGTGGATTACAGAAAACTTAACAGCGTAACAAAAAAAGATGTCTATCCGCTACCTCGTATAGATGATTCCCTCGACAGACTGCGCCAAGCAAAATACTTTTCTTCGGTAGATCTGCGCAGCGGATATTGGCAAATAGAAGTTGATGAGAGGGACCGGGAGAAAACCGCCTTTGTCACCCCGGACGGCCTCTATGAATTCGTGTGCTCCCCTCGGACTCTGCTGTGCTCCAGCAACGTTCCAGCGAATGATGGATACCGTGCTCACCGGCCTTAAATGGCAAACATGTCCAGTATACCTGGATGATGTAATCATTTTTTCAACAACGTTTTCGGAACATTTGCAGCGGCTCAGAGTGGTGTTAGAAGTCGTCCGATCAGCTCATCTTACTCTAAAGCCGCAAAAATGCCATTTTGGATTTACTGAATTGAAGTTTCTCGGGCATGTCGTCAGCTCCGAGGGCATCCGGCCAGACCCTGACAAAATTTCTGCCGTTGCGGACTTCCCGGTTCCCACTGATAAAAAAGCCGTCCGACGATTTCTAGGCCTTTGTTCGTACTACCGACGTTTCATAAAAAACTGCTAAGCTGGCCAGTCCTCTGACGCGCTTGACACGAGATGAGGAGCCATTTTTGTGGGGTGCCGAGCAGCAAACTGCTTTTGACGATCTACGACGTCGGCTACAATCACCACCAGTACTAGCCCATTTTGACGATGCTGCCGCCACTGAAATTCACACGGACGCCAGCAACGTCGGTCTTGGAGCGGTTCTCGTCCAGCGTCCGAACGGTGTCGAAAAAGTAATCGCTTATGCTAGCCGTGCACTTTCCCGTGCAGAGTGTAATTACTCTACAACTGAGAAGGAATGTTTGGCCGTAGTATGGGCCATCACAAAGTTCCGCCCCTGTCTGTATGGCAGGCAGTTCAAGGTTATTACTGACCACCACTCATTGTGCTGGTTGACAATCTTGAAGGACCCAAGTGGCCGCCTAGCACGTTGGGCATTACGCTTACAGGAATTTGACTTCACGATCATCTACAAGTCTGGTCGCAAGCACACCGACGCTGACAGCTTGTCGCGTTCACCCGTGCAACCTTACGAAGGTAACGCAGAAGACGAAGCATTCCTTGGTGCAGTCACGTCGTCCGACATCATCGCACAACAACGTGTGGACGACGAGTTGAAGCTGCTCATGGAGCATCTAGAAGGTCACCATCCCTCGATACCCTCCCACCTGGCTCGTAGGCTGCCATCCCTGTGTCTTCGAGGCGGAGTGTTGTATAAGAAAAACTCCGCCTCCAGTGGTAAGAGTTACCTTCTGGTTATACCAGCCGCCCTCCGCCACGAGATCCTCCTCGCCTGCCACGACGAGCCGACCTCTGGGCACCTTGGATTCACGCGCACACTTGCCAGAGTGCGGCAGAACTACTATTGGCCCAACCTTGCCTCATGTGTGAAGCGATATATTCGGACCTGCCGTGAGTGCCAGCGTAGGAAGACGCCGCCTCTGAAACCGCCTGGCATGTTGCAACCTATCATGCCTCCTAACATACCCTTTGAACAAGTCGGCATGGACCTCCTCGGACCATTTCCCTTGTCGTCGGGAGGAAACAGATGGATAGCTGTTGCAACCGATTACCTGACGCGTTACGCCGAAACGCAGGCTCTCCCTCAAGGCACATCGTTCGAAGTGGCGCACTTCTTTATGCGTGCAATAGTGCTTCGACACGGCGCTCCGTCCGTCGTCATCACAGACCGAGGGAAGGCATTTACAGCTCAGCTTGTCCACGACATCTTTGAGCTGAGTCACACCAGCCATCGAACAACGACAGCATACCATCCCCAAACAAATGGGCTCACAGAACGCCTGAATAAAACACTGGCCGACATGATTTCCATGTACGTGGATGTGGAGCACAGAACCTGGGACCAAATACTCCCCTACATCACATTCGCGTACAACACTGCGACTCAAGAAACAACCCGCTTTACACCATTCCGTCTAGTCTACGGCAGAGAAGTGCGGATGATGCTGGACGCCATGCTCCCGTGCGTGGATGATGACTTGACACCAGATGCGGGCTCCTTTGTCGAACAAGCCGAGCAAGCTCGCCAGCTTGCTCGTTTGCACATCACAGCTCAACAAGACACGGACTCCAGACGTTACAACCGGCGCCACAGGGAGGTTACCTACAACATCGGTGACCGTGTGTGGGTGTGGACCCCTGTCCGCCAAAAGGGATTGTCCGAAAAACTGCTGCACCGATATTTCGGACCTTATGAGGTGCTCCGTCGTGTTGGAAACGTGGATTATGAGGTTGTTCCACGTGGAACTGTGGCTACCGGTCGTCGGCAACCACGGACTGACATTGTGCATGTAATGCGACTTAAGCCATACTTCTCGCGTGAGAGCGATGACGCTCCACTTTAAACTGTGTTCGGGTTCTGCGTTTTAATTTGTTTCTTTTTCTTCGTTTCTTTTTTAAACATTGTCTTCCTGCTTTTCCTGTTCGTTTCCTGCTTTGTACATACCCTCGCATCGGGACGATGCTCTTCTTTTTCGGGGGACTAATGCCACGGACCTGGCTCGAGCTACCTGCGCGCTAAGCCGTGACGAGGACGAAGTGGTCGCGTTCGCGTGAGGCGCGCTCGAGCTGGCTCTGTTATGGGCGATTAAAAACCTCGGCCGTTCTGCGGTCCCCCTCTACATCTACGACTGTTCTCCGTCTGGCCTGTGACAATATGTACATTTATATGTGTAGTATGTTATATAATTTTGCTTTCAAAGAGACTGGTAAACTAGCATTCACGATCAGACAGAGCCTGCCAAATTCACTCCATCCCTTTCTTCTACTAATTATTTAACTCTCATGATTCGAATCTGCGGTCACTACCTACCCTAAGTAGATGCATTCGTTTACATCCAGCCCATCGCTGCCAACTGCAAGCTCCTGTTCCTTTCCGAGACTGTTGAAGATTACTGTGGTTTTCTGCATATTAATTTCACTGACCATTACATGTGTACTGAGATATACAATGTGTAAGAGAACAAAGTTCCCACATTCATAAACTTAGACAATATAGCACAGTGGGCCCTTGAGCTGCAGCAAGATATAAATACTAATTATTTTTATTAATTTTTTTATTTATTTATTTATTTGCACAATACTGCAGGCCCTTCTGGGCCCCAGCAGGAGGGGCAATACAATGCAACATGAATATACAGAAAAACACTAAAGAAAATTCGAAACACAAAGCCAAATAAGTTTAATGGCGTCAACCTTCTAGTTCTTCAATGGATTTTATGTCACGTAGTGCTGTTAAAGGTAAAGCATTCTATCCAGTAACGGTCCGAGGGAAGAAGGAGTATTTAAATAGATTAGTTCTCGCTGCGACTGGAGTTGTGAATCAGAGTGGCGATGTCTTTTTGGTCGTGGAGCGGGAAATGACGTAGAGATCCAGGCACATTGACAACTTGTTATGTTTTAGTAGGAAAATTAATTTTCATATGAGAATTTTATGTCTTACTTGCAATGTTTGAATTTGTTGTGATCGCATTATGGCAGTAGGTGAGGCGGTTGAATGGTATTGTGACAAGATTAATCGAATGGCCTTGTGCTGGATCATTTCAAGTGCTTGAATGTGAGTTTTAGTAAATGGGTCCCACACAATGGAAGCGTATTCTAGCTTGGGTCTGATCAATGAAGAATAGGCTGAAAATTTCAGGTCTGCAAGAGCATTCTTCAATTTGTGCTTGAGGGCACAACGTTTACGATAACCCGATGCACATACGTTACTTATATGTTTGTTCCTGCTTAATTATTAGTTATCGTCACGCCAAGAGATTTATATTCTGTTACCTCCGAAAGTGGAAATGAAGGAAGAGTGTAGGGGTATATTAGGCTGTTTTTTTTGTTAATCTCATAAAAACAGTTTTCTGAGCGTTAAGTTTCACATCCCACTGATTGCACCGATCCAAAATATTCTTTAGGTTAAAATTTAGTAATAGTTGGTCTTGACAAGTAACTACATTAAACAAAACACAGTCATCTGCAAACAACCGGATTTGAATGGGATGAGTAACTACTTTAACAATGTCATTCACATATATTAAAAATAACAGGGCACCGAGGACTCCTTGGGGGACACCAGAAGAGATAGACAGGCTGTGTGAATAATGGCCGTCAATACTAACAAACTGCTCTCGGTTAGATAAGTTGAAGCCCAGTTAACTACAAAGTTAGGAAGACGAACTTGTTTAAGCTTGTCAAATAATTTATATTGGGAGACGAGGTCCAATGACTTACTAAAATCTATAAAAATATTAACCTGGCCAGATTTATCAAGTATAGATGCGAAGCCATGAACAACCGATGATAGTTGTGTTACAGTAGAATAGCCCTTTCTAAACCCGTGTTGAACGTTAGAAAGAATCTTGTTGTCGTTAAGAAAACCGATGATGTACTTGGCGATGATGTGTTTCAGTAATTTGCAACAGGTTGGAGTCAGAGATATGGGAGGATAATTTGATTTGGTTTATGAGGGTTTAACGTCCCAAAGCGACTAAAGCTATGAGAGACGCCGTAGTGAAGGGCTCCGGAAACTTAGACCACCTGGGGTTCATTAACATGCACTAACATCGCACAGCACACGGGCCTATAGAATTTCGTCTCCATCGAAATTCGACCACAGCGGCCGGGATCGAACCCGCGTCTTTCGGGTCAGCAGCCGAGCGCCATAACCACTGAGCCACCGCGGCGGCGGACGATAATTTGATATCAGTGATGCGTCCCCTTTCTTAAGAAGAGGAAGAACACGTGCAGTTTTCCACTCTGAAGCAATGCCAGCTGATGAAAGCGGCGTGCAAAAATGAAACCAGAAATTCGGAAAGCTTTTCGGCATACCGGCGCAAGAAAACGTTCGGAATCAAGGCCTGGCGACGCTTTAGTTTTCAGGTTTAGGAGCAATTGAACACTGCCAAGTCTTGATATGGTAATAGAAGGCATATAGCAGGTCTTTTCAAAAAGACAATGTTCACCACTTGTATTAGCAGACACTGTGGAAGTCACGGTTAAATTGCGTAGCAATATCGTTCTTATCCGTGAGAGGCTTGCCGTCGTGCATTATTCGGTCAATAGGTTTTTTTCTTTTGACATAAGTGGTTTCAAAATGTTTCAGGTGAAGTTCGAATGAAATTAGGCAGTTTGTATTCAAAGTAATCGCGTTTAGCGGACCTCACAGCTACATTAAGGGATAGTTGAAAAGACTGAGTAATGGAACGACTGGCGCCTCCACGTTTCAAAAGTTTTGCTTTTCTTTTTAAAGGCTCTGCGAGATTTTAATATTTTTAGGGACAAAGTTTTGAAGGCCGTGAGTGCACAGTGTTCTAAACATATTCCATAGCTCACCACCATTAATTCCTTGGAAACTGCTGAGGCAGAAATCTAAATAATCCAACACGCTCTCACCTTTCGCACGCGAAAGGTCCTTCAGATAGCAGACTTTGGCCACTGGCTTTTTGCAAACGATATGAATAGGGAAGAAACAATAGACAATATCATGATCGGAAATTCCCTGGTCAGTTGAAACACGGTAGTCATTATTAGATCAGCATAAAAAGACGAGGTCAAGTATAGAAGAAGTTTAACCATGTACATGTGTTGGCTGCCTCACTACTGGCTGCAAGTCAAGTCTCAACATCATATGAAATATGTGCTCTTCGAGGGCAGCATGATCAGGATTGAGAAATGGCTTTTCCCAGTTAATTAATGGAAGGTTTAAATTTGTTTTTAGCAAGCAAGTTATACGTCACACTAGTATTCATTGCAACGGGAAATTGATAAGCGCTACCTGTGATGACACAGCCGCACAACCCACACATGCGATGGGCAGTAGCTACACTTTATCTTTTGTATTATGGTCGCGGAGATGACAATGGGCAAATAGAGCTCACCATTTATCTGCCAACCACTATTCTGCTGAGGAGACATTAGCGATTTTCGCTAGAGGAACCTGAACATTCAGTTCATTGCCCAACCACTGGAGAAACAGCGAGTTCTAGGACGCCCGACTGGTAACACCATCGCCAAAATGCAATAGATAAATGTGCAGTGACCGTCCGCCGCACTGTGTGGGCTCTGCATCGGTGCCATTGCAGGGATAACTAATATATTTGTCTCGCTGTGAAAGCTAGTTCGCATCAAAATTTGTTAAAAATCACTAATTACATTTTCGTGCTGCCACCGGGCCCACAGCGCTGACTTCTCTCAGCTGATGAATGTCACTGCTGACAATGTTGTCAGTTCTTTGAACCAAATAATAGACCCGAATCTTTCCTCGCTAGGTTGTAAAAACTGTTCCCTGCTCTATTAGAAATATTATTGGAAGCGAAATATCCTAAAAGCCTTTTATAAACCGTTTATAACGCTTCACTGAGCTTGCCAATCAAACAGACAACGTAGAAAACAAAATACATCGAACTGCTAACTCTAAAATTTCTGAACAACACAACCTAGAAAAATCCAAACACTTCGCTATCGAGTGATTTTGGAGTTTCTTTTTTGAGGCTTAACAGCGTATAAGGCGCACTAATTTTATAATCTATGGCTGAAAGGGAAGGAACAGTGATCCGACTCTGTTCATACGCAGTCCATGTGTCTGGAGTTGGTAACGCGTTCCCGACTTTCCGAAGGGGAACGCTATCGCGTGCAGGTTCGAACAAGACAATAAACAGATGAGATAAAAAACGAAGCTGTGTTTGTAATTTAAAGCAAAACACCTAATAAGAAACCAAAAAAGAAAAACGCACTCAACTCGCGTACAACACTACAGATTAAAAGAAAGAGTTCGCCAGATACTGAGCATCCCAGGTGAAGCGGGGATGCCTTGCAGACACGACGGTCGCGTTTTGATGAACTGCTACGCGATGAACGCGGGTTGATGAACTGCCACGCGTCGCTGTCGTTGCGTCGAAGGAAGCCGTGAACGAGAGCCAGTGTGTAGCAGGAGCGGAGAGGACCACAGGCAGACGCCGGTGGCCTCCCGCCAAGAGCCCGCAAAACTTGGCAGCATGAGGAGAAGCGTTGCAAGCACCCGTCTACGGCGTCCCGAAACACCGTAAGCTTAATACAGTCTATCCAAGGGAACCTTTTGGTAGCACAGACCCTCAATCCATTGGCTGCCGCCTCCAAAGTTGTAAGGAACCCGGGAGCCTTGCGTCGATGATCCAAGGGTGGTCCCAGGCAGCACGGACCCAAAGTCCGACGGCTGCCACCTCCACGCTTGAATGACCCAATCGCCGCTGCGCTGTCTCCCTTCACGTGTCAGTTTTCTGACACGGCAGCTCTCCGCTCCTCGTGATGGCTTCGCGAACACTATGCGTACGTGCGCACGCGCAACGCTGGGCCGGCACGCGCAGTGCTCTGCTGTCGACGCACCACTGTCGACGCACCACATTTAAAAATCCCGCGGCGATTTGTTGTGCACCTCACTTTTGCCACCCCCTCCCCCCTTCGGAAAAGCTTTCTCGCAGTAAAAACTGCCGTCGGTGCGCACAACACGAATGTTCACGTGGGAAGCAGATAAACGCCCTTGATGCACAAGGATTATTGTTCATGAGGCAAACGAACAAGTTAGACGCTGCCGATGTCCCCGAAGGCACTTTACACAGTGACACACAGGGGCACATGAAGACGCGCACAGAGGAATATGGGGGAAAAATATTACACATCTGGAAACAGGAAAAATAATAACCCTACAAAAAATCAGACACAAACTTTAAATACGTTTGTACCATAAAGGCGAAAATGTACACACTAAACAACTCATACACAGAAAAGGAAGACAAATAAAACAGCTCGCAAACACTCCTACACTACATTTCCGCAGGTAAACATTGCAAACACGCCCGATAGTAGCACTGTACTCTGGGAATCACCCTCCAGCAATTTATAAACGACTCATGCAATCAGCGCCTACGTTTTCGAAGCCTTAGTCACCTTCGATTACCACGAAATATGACGCCTACACGGTCTCTTGGTGCGCACGCTCTTCGTATCGCTTAAGCATATTGATGTAGATGAGCTTCTTAGTGTGGCCTAAGTCGATCCAATAATCCACGTCGTTCTTTTTCCCACAAAACACAAATGGACCTTTCAACTGCATCAGTAGGTAATGGCGGCTACTGGGCAAGAAAATGAGAGCTCGATCTCCAACTCATAAATGCCGTTTCTTGCTGTTCCTATCATATCTCCGCTGACACTGTTGGGCAGGCGAGAAATTTTGATATGCCGCTCTCATAGTTTTCTCGAGACGTTCTTTTAGATCGAGAACGTAACGATATGCCGTCTTCGTGTCTTCTCCTAGCTCCTCCCTTCTCCAGAGCTCTCTGAAAACTTTGAGCGGTCCTCGCATATGTCGTCCAAATCTCCACTCAAGCGGAGAAAACCCCATACTCACCTGTGGCACCCCTCTGTATGCGAACAGGAGCGGAGAGAGATAATGATCTCATGATTTGGGCTGCTCCTGACTGAGCTTCCGCAGCATCTGGTGGAGTGTGCCGTTAAATTTCTCCATCATCCCATTGCACATTGTATGGTCAGGGGTCATCAGGAGATGTTTCAGCGCCAAGAGATCATTGGGCTCTCTCATCATTTCGGAAGTGAAACAGGAGCCCTGGACACAAAGGATCTCTCTCGGAAAAAATATTCGAGAAAACATATCCTCCAAACCTTCTGCCACGGTTGATATCTTCGGCAGAGCCACGGCGTCAGGATACCGCATGGCAAAATCAATGAGAGTGGCAATATATCTATTCCCTTTCACGATGTGGGTGACAGCGGACCGATAATATCGACAGCGACCCGATCAAACGGAGTGTCGTTAAGAGACACGCGTACCAACAGACTTTTTTCTACTTTGCCTTTCGGGCACGTTTTTCGGGAGGTGTCGCACTTCCTCACATACATTTTGATCTCCTGCATACCTGGCCAGTAGAATTCTTCCAGAACTCGGTCTGTAGTATTCCTAATTGCCTGATGCCCCGCCAACGGGCTATCGTTGGCAAGGCTAAACACCTGCGATCTGGAAGACTATGAAACTACTACCTGCCGAAAGCTCTCTGCCGGAGGCGAGGTGAGAGAGGCGGCACAGCAAGCCCTTTACGACAGAATATGTGCGAGAAGTGCCATGCTTGCCACGAAACACCTTTCCTACTTTCACCCAACACGTCTTCAATGACCCATCATCTGTTTGCTCATTTTCCAGCTTTTCCTTGATGAACCGCATGGGACCGGCGCATAAAAACTTTCTCTACTTCGTCCGGAATCTTCCTTTCCAGCCAGCACCGCTTCTGGGCTCTCGCCTTCGCCATTTTCACTGGCAACCTCGTCTTTCTCTATGCCAGGCATAAGTTAGCAGCATCTTTCGATTTCTTCTAATTAATATGAGGATTTGGCAACTCACGGGTCTCTTGCATATTTTCAACTATGACATCGTAAAATGGTGTCTCCGTGCACTTTACCAGGGCCGTGCTAGTTACATAAGGCGAGGCAGTATAGACTTCTGCCTCGGGAACTTCCAGATTAATGCATGAACAAGGAACACCATAGATCTGGAGCCGTTGAGTGCCGAGTCAGCAACTAAGGCCCTCCGCGAAACCACCGTATTGCTCTCCATGTCCCGTAAACCACGTACGGAGACGCCGCGGAGCTCTCTCTCTAGGACAGGCATAAGTTGTAAGTCTAAAGACTTTTTAGCGACAACTCCGCCCACTACTTTATCCTTAGCTGGTTCAAACCTGTCTGCTGTTGTGGAGGCCATTTTAGGCGCAACACTCTCTAACTGAACACAACAAGACGATTGCTTCTGGTTTTCGTTCCCCCTTGAGCAAGAACTTATATCATGCCTCTTTTTTGGCAATAAACGTAATAACCCTGTTTTGGCTTAGAGCGACAGTCCGCGGCCTTATGTCTATGTGGGTTACAAATGAGGTACCTTCCTGGCTGTCTACTTGATGGTACATCCTTCTCTCTCTGGACGCCCACCTCGAACGATTCTTTGAACGAAGACAAACATCACCAGGATTCTGGCCCATGCGCCTCGAAAAACCGGTCGCGCCATCTCGCTACAGCCGGCGGCGCGACGGCGCGTAACTCAATGGTGACGAAAAATAAAAATTAATACCTAGTTGCACATAAAAGTTAGAGATTAGCTCTCTCGCCTATATATTGAATGCTTCTTAAAGTTTCTTTTAACAGAGTTTCATCAATGTAGCTTACATATTGCGCTTACCATGCGCAATGAGCTACGATAGCATGGAGCCTAAGGCGAGGTCCCGAAATATACCCCACTTGACTTCACTTTATCGCTCCCCAAAGCCCTAATTTAATATACATCGACAAGCTCTCGGAGCTTCAGGTACCGTAATGTTGTACATTTAAAGAAATATAAAGTATTTTGCATTTGAGTGGAGCAAACGATTTCATCCCAGTCAAAACACTACAAGATTCTAAGACAAAAAATTTCTGTAGTCTGTAGTCTTGTCGTATTTTGGGCATGTCCTGTGTAGTCTGTCTTGTCTTCTGTAGTCTGTCTTGTCTTTTGTAGTCGGTCCTGTCTTCTGTAGTCTGTCTTGTCTTTTATAGTCTGTCTTGACTTCTGTAGTCTGTCTTGTCTTTTGTAGTCGGTCCTGTCTTCTGTAGTCTGTCTTGTCTTTTATAGTCTGTCTTGTGTAGTCTCTCTTGTCTTCTGTAGTTTGCTTTGTCTTCTGCAGTGTGTCTGGTGTAGTGCTCGTACACTGTGTAACAGTCGTTACTGTGTCACCTGTCAATTAACACACTGATTTGTGTTCTGCAGTACGCAATGCACAAAAATGCACAGCTTGTTAATGGTCGTCTGTCAATTAACACAAGCTTTGTGCATTCCAGAGTAATTCGTGCACAAAACCACTAGAATTGAAATGAAAATGATCAATTTTTATTTACTGTTTCGTGCTTTTTTTCGAGCTTGCTGATGCATGCTGTCCAGCGTTGTCCTGGCCGCAGGTTCCTAGATACATCGCCCATGAGCCAAGAAAAGTGGTCTTTGTCTTGGCTGAAAAAAAGAAAAAATAGAGATCACCGCTGCTACCTGCACAAAAAGAATGTGAAAGCGTTGACGCCTCCTCGACACTGGTCGCCTTTCAAATTTGGCGCCATGGTTGTTTTCTCGTTGACTTGATTGGTTATCAATTAACTCTTCTTTTACCCTCATTTCATCCCAGCAACGATTTCGAGTTTTCAAATTTTCCTCCATGCATCGTTCCTGCCCACTCACTGAATACCCGCTCAGTCTAATTGCCTTCTCATTCATTGCCCGTTCATTGCCTTTTGATTCTCAATAATTACCTAATTGCCTCTAATTTATCATTATTTTTGCTATCTCCTGGTTACGTATAGGTCACTTATCACTGGTCACATGATTGCTCATTTCGAGTTTTCAAACTTGGCGCCAAGCTTTGGCTTTGTCCATACTTCCAGTTTTTCAAACTTGGCGCTGCGTTGTAGCTCCACCTACTTTCAGCGTTTTCAAATTTCGCGGCACTTTTTCTCTGGCCCAGCCACTTTTTGGACATTTTTGGCTGTAAATAATTATCCGATTACGAAATTTTCTTTTCGCGCAGCATCCGCACATCATCCTCTTCCAATTACAAAACCAATCGTATGACGCTATCTCTTCTGAGTTGCCCACAACTGCTGCGGACACGATCCCTGGCAACATAGCCTAGTCAAGTTCTCACTTTATTCAAAATGTTGTAATACTGAACAAGGCTTACGACTGGCCGAGTTGGTACTGACTCACCTTAAAACCAGCCAGAAGACAGAACACACAAGACATGAGCTCAAGAGGCTGGACTAACAAAAATTTTATTGAAGATCTTGATTATTTGATTTGATTTGTGAGGGTTTAACGTCCCAAAGCAACTCAGGCTATGAGGGACGCCGTAGTGGAGGGCTCCAGAAATTTCGACCACCTGGGGTTCTTTAGCATGCACTGACAACGCACAGTACACGAGCCTCTAAAATTTCGCCTCCATTGAAACTCGACTGGCGTGGCCAGGATCGAACCTGCGTCTTTTGGGACAGCAGCCGAGCGCCATAACCACTGAGCCACCACGGCAGCATCATTGAAGGAAAGCCACAAAAGACCCGCGAAGAGATACGGGCACACAATAACCCAAAGCAGTGAAAGGGCGAAGTGCAATCAAAGGTCACTGGCATACTAATGAATCATCTAAAAAGCAAATTTCTTACGGTGAAGGTTTACCGACGGCTTAGCCACACGTGTCATTAACCTTACCGATGTAGTAAGCCTCAACTATCTACCGACAGATTTATTCCTTCCGTAAACCACTGACGTGTCGTGGAAATTAGGCGTGCAAAGAGATAGGTCATCCTCAGATTTGCATTCATAAGATTTAGCGTGCAGCGCCAGATTACAATTTGCCTTCCCCCTATAGAGTGAAAGTGCTCAGTCAGGTGCAAATTCAGATATCTGCCTGTCTGCCCATATTAGTTGCAGCCATAAGGCTGTGGAACGCAATAAACTTCATTACTTTTGCAAGTGGTGAACCTTTTTTGTGATACTGTCCATTGTGGACAAGTGCCCAGTTTTATCAAGCCTTTTTTTTTTAATGGCGGCGCAAATGCCTCCTGTCTTGCACTTCGCTGTTAAGACAACATCAGCATTGCGCTTTCCCGCGAATTTCTTGAGACTGTGAAATACTGTGGAGTTAAGGTATATCAGCATCATCCGAGTATGTGTTCCTTACCCTCGAGCGAGTGAAAACATACTATGGCAGATTGTTGAGATGGGCAAGTGGGAACCCAGCTGCTTGGAAACCTGCTACACGAATGCGTCCTCAGTAGTGATGGCATGACTTATGTAAAGCTGATGTTATGCACACGACTGCACACCCATCAAGTGTTTCCATCTTTACTGACCTTAACCAGCGACAAATACACCTCTTCACCATCCTTCCCCAGCAACGAGTGGTCCGACTCGTAGCTAAAAAGAGCGTTCCACGATCTTTAGCTGTAGCCCTGACAAACAAGGTTGTCCACAAAGCGCAGGTCTGCATCAAGAAACTGCTAACGGTTCTGCTTAGACAATTCTGATGTAAAAGACAGGCCTTGACTGCATGCCTTAAAGACTCCTAAAACATCTTGTGCCAACTTATCTGAGCGTTCGATGTCCAGAAAAATTAGGTAGTCATGAACATAACGAAATGCTACTATGCCATGGTCTTCCAAACAGGGCTCTAATGCCTTATCGAGTTTAGACAAAAAAAATGTTGCTGAGCAAAGGTACGACCTGCGTGTAAATACCGCCCTGCTAATTGACAAATGCAGATTTGCAGTAAAAGGACAGCGGCCCCATGAAGCCAGCAACTGAAATCACGCAATCATCTGTAAAAGCATGTTCATTGTTCACCCTTATGCAGTTTGCACATGCCTCAGAGGTCTATCATGTGACAATGAATAGTACAGGCCCTACATATCGAAGCTCACTGCAGGGCACCTGCCCAGGTTGCTGTCCACAAGAATCTAGAACTCCACAGAACTCCACTTTTGTGAGTTGGCAAGGCGGTATTTACATCAGAAATCAGGCATATGCAGAGGGTCCCAGGTCGCACCGTTCCTCTGCGACATTCTTCTGTCTAGAGTCGATACCGCATCAAAGCCGTTTGGAAGACCTCGGCATAGTAGCATTTCGTTATGTTGATTGCAGTGACCTCTGGAAGAACTGTCAGTGACCTCTGGGAGAACTTTTGGCTGGGTGACACAGTAACAAATGCTGCTCCAGTTACTTTCACTCCATTGCAAAAAACTTGCAGAGCAGAGACCTGCCCTCCATTTTGCATTGCAGAAACAATCACTGAAATTCAAAGCACGCCTACCGAATGCACAAATGCCTTCCAACACAGCTTCATAATAATGGGTATAATTATTGGAATGAAATACCAGTCAGTACATGTAGTTTTCAATTTATCCAAAAATAATAAGCAACCAACAAAAAATAAACATTAAAAGAGAAACAACCAGAATTGTTTAAAAAAATCTGTCAGAAGAATTATGTGACATCCATTACACTCCAGCAGTTCTTCGGCTTTGTGCACCTTCAAGCCACACTTTCTTACAGGCACATTTGCGCAGAAATTGGGTTGAGCCTGATCTTTAAGAATCTTTTTTGGTGCAACAGTAGGGAGAAACCAAGTTTTACCCAAAAACGAAGGGTCCTACACATTTGCATCACAAGCCCAGATGGTGCACTTGAGTTGCCTCTTATGCTTATGCAAGAAACAGGAACAGAGATATCTTGACTAAATCGAAAAAAGAGGAAGTGCAATGCAAGTGTAATGCAGAGAACTACTAAAACACTGGGAGGATTCCAAGAGTAGGTGAATGCATGAATGGGTGGCAATCAGATGGCTAAATGAGATTAGGAAATTTGAGGAAAAAGGGTGGTAGCATGTGGCACAGGATACAGTTACCTAAAATGAACTGGAGAACCATTGTTCTGCACTAATTTTAACAGCACATTCACACGACAGACAAAATCACTAACTCCAGGAACGGACTGCGCATCATGCGACTCAATGTCAATCACCATTGCAAATGGCACCATCACCGCGGACTGCACATGAGGAAAAGTAGACGTATTTTTGCTCTCAACTTTGAGCAGCAGTCAGCTGCGCTTTTAAGAGCAAAGCTCTGAAATACGGCAACATTGGCACTTTGTTTTACTGACATGAGGGTGCTCATGAGCGTGCAAGTCCCATGTTTGTTTTGCACCAAATGCGTTAATTGCGAGGTATGTTTAACTAAAGAGGGGCATCTAACATGGGCATCAGCCCTCCGCTAGGGCAGCTCTTCATTACTTCCCTTCTATATCCCTCCCTTATATCACGGTTCAAGTGTCCACCAAAATGTGAGACAGTTACTGTTACATTTCCTTGAATTTTCCTTCAACTAATTTTAAATTTTTCAAGGATGCAGCTTTAAGAAGGTAGAGGTACAAACTGTGCAGTATAACCATATGCTATGGCAATAAACCAGCAATAAATCTGTGCTGACAGCAGCTTGCCCAGTGCATTGCAAGGATGCTATGCCATACAAGGATTGGTGTCATCGTGCAATGTTACATTACTGACTGACAAATTGTTCTCTGTATCAGAAATACTGGTAAACCATCATTGTTGAGCACAATGTTTTTAAAGAGATAAATGAACATATAGGTCCTTTTCGAGGACACATATGCATACCAGGCAACAGGTGTGCAATGTCAAAGCACGTGTATGTTAACAGCAGCTGCGTCAAGAGCTACATCAGTGACTATACTTTGTACAAGTCTACAGGTCCGGTATTTATAAGCTGAGGTACTGCTGTGAAGTGCATGTAGAGTTTGCATGCATTTCTAAACCTAGCTGCAAGCCTATGTTGAAAATATGTTTCTAAATAGGCAGCTAAGATATGCATCACTGAAAAAGAATAACTACCATGAACGGATCAGGAAGGATGACACAGCCGAAGGCAGGAAGCACGCATGGCCCAATAGATGCTGGCCGCTGGCAACTGCAAATAAATACATCCAGAGCAACAGCTGTCAGTGGCTGTAGCCATGTCATGAATGACAAGAGAGGAAATCGTCTACTGCTTTAAAAACTAAAATTAGATGAAATATAAGTAAATAAAAAACCAATGAGCTAGCCCATGACAAAAGAAATGAACAGATTTTATGTAATGCACCCATATACATTCTTTGAGAAGAGTCACAATGACTGTTATAACCACACTGAAAGATGAGCTCGCTGAAATACCGCACACCAATATGAATATAGGATGTGCAGGTTTTCATTAATTCCTATCATGGTGCCTTGCACCAATGTCTAGGTATTAAATTGAAAGTTGCAACCAGTCTGCCCTGGTTAATTGAGAAGATAGAATGGAAAAAAGCATGCCTTCAATAGCAAGAAGCTTGATATCTCACAGCACAGCTTAGCATCATAGAAAAATTGCTAGCGCATTTAACAAATCTGCATACAATTAAAAGCTGCACAAATTTGTCGACTGACAATGCAAGTAAGGGCAAGAGAAACAAAAAAATACCAAAGAACACTCGTGAGTGCGGCGAAGGGAGGTCTGTGGGTAGGATCCCGTGCCTGGGAAGAGTTCCGAGCTCGGAGAATCGCCGGCACCACAGCTGATGGCACGCAACCAAGAATAAATAACAAAGTGAAAATAAGTAACAAAAAAACCATCGACAATGGCGAAAGACTTGAATGCGGGCCGCAAAAGCGAGGGATATAGCAAAAAGGTAGAAATCCTAAATAAGTGTGCAGTTGCATCTCCGACAGCTCGCAGTGCTCAGAAGGAGAGGAAGCATCAACGCTTGCAGCTGAGGAGACGCAAGATTGATTAAATTTGACATAACACTGCCTAAAATCCTGTTCCATTGGGGAAGCACAGATAAGTTTACAAATGACAAGGCGAGGAATATGCACCAGCCTTTCACATGCGATCACTTTCTCAGAATAATTTAGTATAACGAATATTAAGGCACAAGCACTAATCCGATAAGTACCAACCCTGAGCAAAATAGTGCGGTGTCTGATCGCAGCTGGCCTAGCGCGAGCGCTCCGCCGCGCGGCACTTCTCGCTCATCGTCTTCTACGCAGTGCAAATCCATGCTTTTGCACAGAGTGTCGAAGCGCTAGCAAGCGAAAGAGTAACTCTGTTGTGATATCTGGTGCCATTTTTATTTACCACGGCACGCGAGTACTAAACGCACATAAAGAAAATGAGAACACACTTGTCATGCAGGATATAGGCCCTGCTTTTTTGGCGCCGCATTATAGCTGCGGCAACCGCATGCAGACTGCCTCCACTCACATCCCTATATAGCCGCATACAAATAGCGCGTGTGAATACAGATCATTAGCAAAGAAACGCAGAGCGGGACTCACCGGTCATGCGATTCATCCAGGCTTAGTAAAACCGCGCAGGAGTCTTCGTTCGCTTTTACAGATGACAAGACGTCGCAGCACTGTCTTTGTTCTTGGCTTACCCGTTGAAACTCGCCAATGTTGACAGGCTGTAATTCTGGTCGTTGGCTTCCAAAACACACTCCTGCTCACCTTCCTATTGAATGAGTTCTTCACACGTGTCCGCCGTACCAGCACCCAAGCAATGCCTCAAAGAGGCAAATAATACAAAACGCGACGCGTCGTTTGCGCTGCAATGGCGCCGACGGCTGCGTTTTCGCGTCGTTGGAAAATTGCAACCGACAAAAGTTTGTTTTTAAACCATGAATAATTAAATTATCTCCATAACAAAGACGTTCCATTTTTTAAAATTATTTTTACATTATTTATGAATATTAAAGCACTTTTAGTTACTTTTTTTGGCATATCGTTTGTAGAAGCTGCGATCCTGTGATCCCCTGAAATGACCCGGATGCCCTAGCAGACGACGGAGCAGGCGACGGAGCAGACGACGCTGTTGACAGAATGTAATTTCGTTTGATGCCAGATAAAATCACTAAGTTGCGACAAAAACAGCGAAGAAAAGCGCCGTATCTCGAGCTGGCGAATATCGTGGATAAGTTGAACGCAATTGGCACGATGGAGAGTAGCTGCGATGCATTAATTTGCGCGACACTGGCACGCTCACCGGAGATCATGAAACTTAACAGCTTAATCTGTGACCAGTACAAGCGGATTGCTTTGATATCAACTGCGTTACGAAACTACGTCGATACTTGCGTCTCACTTTAGCTAATATGCAACAGCGGCTAGCACTTGCCGCATCCTGATCGCGTGTAGTTTAACAAGCAAGAGCCCACTAGCGCATCGAAGCAGCCGTGTTTTCGAGTTCGTATCGTTACGATAAATACGAGCTGTTTTGGCACGTACTGGAATTGAAGTTCTCAGCCTGTGCGTCACGGACGGTGACGATGGCGTCGCGGACGATCTTAACTAAGACTCGCCGCAACGCAGCCGATAACCCAAGTATATGGGCGTTAAAGGTTGTTCACCAGTACTGCAAACGTGGGCATAAAGTATCGCTCAGTCGCAGCGCCAGTCGCTCGCTGCTCGATTTTCCAGCCTTCCGAGTGAAGGTCGCAAGCTGTTGAGCCAATCGGTGAGCCAGCCGGAGTGAGCGAGCCGAGCTTTCGGGAACGACGCCGCCCGCGGGCGCGCCGGGCAATGAACTACGCGCTACCCCCTGGCTGCCCTAGTCGTCGCTAAGCCTAGCCGGTTTCACATCGATGCAGCAGTTGAGTGCACTTCGAAACCGGCTAGCGCTGAGGTGCTGCTCTCGTCATCGTTTTACTGTGAACCTCGTCTCATAGTAAAACAAAGATATGCTCGGTTTCCGCGACACCTTCAGGAGCGGAGCCAGCTGAGGCCAGGAGAGCCGCGATTGAGGAGCAGCAATTAAAGGCGCCGTGGGAAGACATTTGTTTGTATTCCTGTTATCGCTTCTACCAACGACTCGATATTGGCCAACGATACTCCATCCGACGGCTTAGTATGGACTTGAACAAACATTACTGTCGCATTTTTCTGACGCTGGCGGCCGGTATCCAGCCTGGCATGCCGGCCCCGAGAAGGGCGCCCGTACTTTATCATGGCGCTTAACTGTATGGCTGTGGTGCACATCAAAACCCCCAGACATCCTCCTCTTTGCTCAGATTGTCATAGCACACAGTCACACTGGGACCAGAGCAGTTTAGAGGACCTAGCGCGGGTGCACAGGAGCTAGACTGTGTCAAAGCAGGCGAAACTCTTGAAAGCGCGCGATTGACGTCAGTCCCAAGACTTTATTCTCATTTCGACCGAGAATCAAATCGGTTCAAACTCGCCGGCCGCCGCATTTCACCTTCGGCGTCATACGCTGTTGTCTATATTTAGCGACATTTTCGTGTCACCGTCATGAAATTTTCAGTGAAGGCAATGAACGACGTCGTAAAGTATTTTTTGCTATTTTATGATAAGCAGCACGTCACTGCCGCTAAAAAAAATTCTCCGCCAACACTGTATCAGTGTTGGACTTAAGAGCGCTAGCTACGAGAGCTTCAAGTGTTTAGATCGGGGTGCTAGATCGGGGTGCTCAGCAAACGTGGAGAAGACAAAATACGAACATCTGAGGGCGTTTCGTTTCGAAAACATTCCTTCTAAGATACAAGCAGCGTCATCTACTTCAAAGATTTTGCACTACTATTGCGATCTGCAGCCACCTTCGCTATATCCGGTATGTTTCCTCCTTATATATCAGTTAACGAATTGTATACACGTGTGCATTACAACAAGACGAATTGTTTGACCGCATCCGGAACCCTCTGCGACAAACGATTAGGCCATATGGCTGTCTGGAAGTACCCGGAATGCACGGTTTGGGGGCGAAAAGGTCGTCGGTGCGAATCCCACACATATTTTGGGCTTCATCTAAATATTTATTTTATCCTCAGGAACATGACAAGTCAAATGACACCACTTCGATCATTATGCTTCAAACGGGCGGCCCCCAAATTTGATGCAAATCGGGGTCCGCGGGGTCCCACTTCGATAGCCGCTATACTGGCATATGTAAAACGGATCGAAGGTATCTGTGACAACTGAGGCTCTACGCGCCCGCTGTTGCTATGCGATATAGTGTGGTAACTGTCTTGGCCAATTTGACCTTCCCTGCAGACAGACGTGTCCTTGACAAACGTAAGTAGTAAGAGCTGACGCTCTTAAAACTGAAACGCGGAAAAATGATATCGGGGTTGCTTTGAACATTTATACAGACAACTGCGTGCATGTACATACATGCTGCCTTTGTGTAGCCGGATGATTATGGCGAGTAATTTTCCCTGATTGACGATTAACGATATTCTTTTCCGCGCCGTGCGTAGAAGTGTCCTTGGCCTTTTCTGCGCATGTAGTAGTAGCGGTACATTATGTTACATGGCTTGAACCTGTCACAGAAGCCAAGAGGACACTGACTTTCAGTAGCGCGCATCGACTTGCGCACACCGATTGGTGTGCAGGCGCTGTCGTGGCTGCAGCTACATGCCGCCACCGCAAGCGCGTGTGAATACGCAGGCACCGTTGGCTTCGTCGCTTGTGCATTACAGCTTTTTGGGCTTTCAAAGCCGCATTATACTCTTGAGCATGCACTACTTTCGTCACACTGTCATGTGGGAACAGAAGGGAATTAGGTGAGTGCTCGAGCAGTGCCTCTCCTCTAAGCCAATTCTCGTTCGGTGAGAGAGCCAGGTCGCGGGAAGCGAGTTGAAAACTCGATTCGCCAATGTGAATGAGCACTTCATTTCGCTCGGTGCCCGTCACCAACAGACCAGAGCACCTCGCATCCTCTTCGCGACTCGCCACAGTGAACGCGCTTTGAAGCATCTTTGGTCAATTTGATCCCATCGCTGTCACACGACAGCACGACAGTATTTCTAGAATTCTGCAGTAAAAGAATTACCCTCACCAGGAATCTGTCATACGACACATCCCACGATAGGTATCTATCGCGCGGCACAAACCACGACAGGTATCTGTCGCGCGGCATATCCCACGACACGCTGTTGTGTCGCGCGACAGGCCGCACGACAGGTACTTTTGTCGCGTGAAAAGAGGCGCGCTAGAAGTCTGTCGCGCGACTGAACCCACGACAGGCAACTTTGCTGAGGCACGCAATCTCTGTCGCGCGGCACGACTCCCTCTGTCGCGCGACAGTACCTGCGACAGAAACCTGTCGCGCGACAAATGCTGCGACAGGGACCTTCTTCGCACGACAAAATGCAGGAAAGATGTCTGTCGTGCGGCAGAACCTACTACAAACAACTTTGTCGCGCGAAAGGACCCACGACACGAAGCTTGTCGCACGACACAAGGCACGACAAGACAGCTTGTCTTGCGACACAAAATTGTGTCGCGCGACAGATGCGCGACAAAAAATTCTGTCGTGCGTTTTGATCGGGATGCACTGTTTTTCTGTTTATTATGAATCCCCCGCACCGGCAAGAAACGCGTGGCGCCGTCTCTCGGTGTATTGGCAAGGCTCACGTCCGTGCTACAGTGGCCCTGCTACAGTGTGCCTGTTATGGTAGGTTTCTTTGGGAAGTAGAGCCGCGCCGTACGAATGCGCACTTTTATCAAAAGCTCCCACGTCGGAGTGAGGCTACAACCATGAGCTGCTGCAAGAAAGCGCGTGTCTACTATGAGGTATATAGAGAAAATTAGGAGGAGACTGTTTTGCTTGACAGGTACATTTTTTAAGCGCATACAGTGACCCCACGACACGGGCATAGGTGATAGTGGAATTGCGTGCGCATTAGCAGTGCAAAGCAATGAAACTTCCAGGTAGTTTCGTTCAAGCAGTGGAATGCGTAATTCCCGGACGCTCACACTTAGAGCTCACTCACCGATACTTGTATATGGTTCTTGCACTGTGCATTGAAAATTTTAAATCGTGTATTAATGACTACATTTTAACACTCCAATTATTAGTCTCAAAAGCAGACAGCTCTTCGAGAGTTTTTTCGATGTGGTGAAAGTGCAGCACGGACGCGTTTAAGTGACTGAGTGCTGCACTATAAGAGGCAGCAAACTTGATGCTGCGTTATATGGCAGGTGGTGATTTGTGCAATGTAAAAATTGGTGTGTGGTAGTTCACAACATTTTTTTCTAGGTTGGTACAGTGCCTCTCAGATTCGATCGTTCGCCGTCGATAAGGGCTTTACCATTGCTCTAATCGATGCTAGTTTCGGTAATTATGTCAACTGTGTACGTAAACTATGAACCGCTAACGAAGGCTTCACAATATGGCATGTTGGGAACTATTCTGAAGAATGGGCCATCACTATGGCAAGCTAGTAACTACGCTGTTACCCAGAGCAGCAATCAATAATCAAACCCCCGTTAAACATTATGATTTAAATTTGCTGAGAAATGAACAAAAGTTATTGTCCGATAACACGACGTTTCAAAGCTTAGTAGTTCTCTCCAGTGCGGCTGCTGGGCGCTCCATCCAGCCCGCTTGTGCAATGTGCCGCTCGCACGAGCGATTATAGCGACAAGACGCTACGTGCTCGCGGCCCTGAATATGCACTGAAATTACTGTGTTGCGAATATGTGCAAAAGCACTTATAAGCACTATCGCAAGAGTGGCGCGAACATATCAGTTTTTTTTTGCATATGGCGTGCAAACCTACCCCGTTTTTGATTATTTTTTTTCTGTCACTCTTCTATGTACTTCTCGCTAAATCTCTATTTGCCTTTATTTCCCCCGGTTGCAGTTCCGGTGCTTGAGAGATTAGATAGCAATCGCCGGGCCGGCAACATTTTGTTTTCTTTTGTATTTTCGTCAATTGTTGTTGCCTATGAAGCGATTAGTAAACTACTACTTCTTCAAGGTGTGGCTCTGGGGAGTTGCAGGGGCTTTATAAGCACACAAACCGCGGGAGTAAGAAGAGGGAGCCGTTTCCAGGAAACGATTAACACTATCCGGCGACTTTTAAAAGTGCCATAACTTGTTTCCACAGCCTGGGACACCAAGCACTCGAAGAAAGGTATATATTGCATCATGACCACGCCTTAGGTATTGTGACGGCGCCAATGAGGGGTCACAATTCGCAACCCGGTGGGTTGCCGTCTGGGATTCGTGCAGAGGGCGGGAGTGAACGAGTCAACATCACAACTGACTGGTAAGGAAAATATTTAATCGTCAGCTGTGGTTGCCTGAAGGGGGTCGGCGATCTGCTCACCCAGTGACGAGACGGGGCTTCTTGTGGAGTGGAGGGGCGGCATCAGCTCCACCACGGGATCATGGGAGGGCTCAGCAGCTCAGGGTCGATCGCGACCACCCGGACGGAACTCTCCTCTCCTCCCACTGCCCTCTGGTTTTTGTTCCGTTCGTCTTCCCTAGGCACCTAGCCAGGGAACCCCCGGTCGCTGGTCGAGTCCAAAGTCTTGGGCTTCTTCCTAGGCTCCTCCCTTAGCACGTGACCGCGCACACACCACCGAAACACCCCCAGGCAAGGGGGATCATGGCGCCTTTCAGTCGCGAATTTTTTAACTTGCCGCGGGCCTCTCAGGTGCATGCGGTCGGTGGGTTGGCGCCGTCGTCCTTCCGCCATCGCCGCCACTCGGTGTTTCTTCCGTCGGTCCACAGGAATGCGCTGTTCGGGGAATTTCGCCGCACACAGTTTTCCCGGCAAAGTCGTCACGCCTGTCCCATTCTCGTGAGGCGCTTGCCGGCTCCCTCCTACGTTGGGTGCTCTGACCTGTGGTCCCTGGGGGGGGGGGGGGGGAGGGAGTCTACAGGCGCGTCAGGGGGAGGGGGGAGTCTACAGGCGCGTCAGAGGCAGTGACGGTGCTTGCCAGCCGGGTCGGAACACTGCCGCCGGAGGCAAGGCTACAAAGCGTAAGCCATAGCGCGCACATCACAATCCCCTCTTCTTGGAAGAATTTTCCAGAGGCAAAATTCTTGATAAGGGCCGCATTCAGTCAGGCACATTCTGTTTACTTTCAAGCACTGGCTACTTATTAACGGGCGTTCGTCACCACCACTACACGTCACATCTGGAAACTTCTTTGAGGCCGTTCGGTCGTCGACATCACACATCAGTCTCTTGTGCAGACCGTCGCCTCTTTATGGGCAAAACCACTCTAGCGGGAAATTAAGTTAGCAGCCAGGAACACATCACAATGCAGTTACCCGCGCTGTACCAGAGCTTGTACGGAGGCATGTAAGCGCCTCTCAGACTTGGAAACTGGAGCAATAAGTACGTATTTACGAAACGGTACCCCGTAGCATAGCCAGGTGCCTTCCGGTTGGCCTGCCATGCCGATAAGCTTAATACGGAGGGACGGGAAGTGGCCCTCGGCTTCGCAACGCGTAATCGTGGCCCTGGCCCGTTCGTCGACGGTAGCTGCCTGCTCTGGAATTTCCAAATCGAGAAAATCCTCAGGCGGGATTCCTGCATCGAGGGTCACGTATGCGGGTGCTGGCGGAGCGTCCGGCCCTGTTGGCGACGATGCCGGCAGCGAGTGTTGCTGGGCGTCAGTGATCTCGCTGTCCTCGGCCAGACGGAGTTTATTCACGTGCACAAATTTTTCTTTGCGCGTTCTCGTGTGCCGGAGACGAACCGTGACGTAGGACAATTTTTCGACTACCTCAAAAGGACCTGTCCATTTCGCATGCAGTTTCCTCGAAAGGCCGCGCGGGGTGACATTTACTTGCAGGTAAACTTGATCACCCACCTGGAGGTCAGAGTTTTTAGTGACAACCCCCTGCCGTCTTTTGCGTGCTTCTGCCGCGCTGCGTAGCTCCTTCGACGTGACCTCGTGGGCGGAGCTTAGCCTCTATTCAATTTCTTCGCGATAGTCCTGCAGCGTGCCATAATGGCCCCTGGGTCCCTCACAAGCCGCGCCTGGGATCACTGGATCCCTGCCATACAAAAGTGAAAACGGGCTCCTTCGCGTTCCCTCGTGGACGGCCGAGTTGTAGGCAAAGGTCGCGTTAGGAAGCCAGAGGTCCCAGTCGCGCTGGACATTTTCAACATAGTGAGACAAAATCTGCATTAGGTTCTGGTGCAACCTTTCCACCGTGCCATTGCACTCTGGGTGATAAGCGGTCGTCTGGAGCTTCTTGACACCCAGGAGATCGTACACGTCTTTCATGAGCCGCCCCGTGAATTTAGCCCCTTGATCGGTTAGCAGCTGTTTAGGTGCTCCATGTCGTAATACTACCCCCTCGGTGAACGCCCTCGCCACCGTCTCGGCTGTCTGATTCTCTAAAGCGAACGTTTCGGCGTATCGAGTCAGATGGTCCACGAACACTAGAATGTACCGCCTGCCAGAGGTTGTGCACGGTAGCGGCCCCACAATATCCTTTGCGGTTCGCTCAAACGGCCGGTGAACGTCTGGAAAGATCTGCAACGGCGCTGCTGACCTGCCTTTGGGGACTCTTGCGAAGTGCGCATGATTTGCACTGCTTGCAGTAGCATGCTATGTCTTTTTTCATCCCATGCCAGAAGTAGTTCTTTGCGATCCTTTCCTGCGTCTTTCGAACGCCAAGGTGCCCTGCCCAGGGCGAGTTGTGGTGCAACCTCAAAATCTCTCCTCTCATCAACGGTGATATGACCACGCGACCTTCCTCTGAGCTTCTCTTGTTCCGAAACCTAAAGGTGCCGTACTGGTCGGTATGATAGCGACCGCTAATCCCGCCTGCGGAGTTGTTGCACTCCTCTATCTTCTTGAATAAGTGGTCCTTCCTTTGTTCATCCTGAAGTATAGCTTCCTCGATCGAGGGAAATAGATCAGACACGCCCGCTACTGTCGCACGGCTGAGGGCATCCGCATTTTGGTTTGTTTTTCCTGCGCGATGCATGACCTCGAAATTCATGAGACATTTCAATGGCTGGCAGTCTGTCACAATCTGGAAATGGCGGCTGTATAGGTAACAGCGGAAATGACGCACTGCTCACACCACCGCTAGGCACTCTTGCTCGGTCGCGCCGTATTTTTTTTTCAGCTGCATTCAGCTGCCTACTCGCGTAAGCGACCGGGCATTCTACCCCGTCGTGGATCTGGGACAAGATGGCTCCGACTGCGTGCTTAGAAGCATCGGTCGCGATTGTGAAAGGTTGACCAAAGTCGCGGAACCGCAAAATGAGGGCTTCAGTTAGCTTTCTCTTCAACGCTTTGAAAGCGGCCTCTGCCTCTGGCGTCCATTCAAAGGGCACCTTGCTCGTTAGCCTTGTCAATGGTTTAGCTATCTCAGTAAAGTCTGAGATGTGGCGACGGTAGTAAGTGACCAGCCCCAGAAATTGGCGGACTTCGTTTTTACTGGTAGGGGTTGGGAATTCCTCCACGCACTTTACCTTTCCGGGGTCGGGGTGCACGCCGTTAGCTGAGACAGTGTGTCCCAGGTATTTGACTTCCGGCTTCAGAAATTGGCATTTCGATGGTTTTAACTTAAAGCAGGCTCCCCCTACTCTCTTGAACACTCGTTCAATGTCCTGTAGGTGCTCCTCGAAAGACTCGCTGTATATAATAATGTCGTCGAGGTATACGTGACACAGCTTACCGAGCAACCCTGCCAGTATTACATCGGCTGTCCTTTGCCAGACCGCCGCGCTGTTCACGAGCCCCATTGGCATCCTGTTCCACTCATAGTGGCCCGTGGGCGTGTTAAAAGCGGTTTTTTCTCTATCTTTAGCGTCCATCTCTATCTACCAATATCCACTAGCCATGTCTACAACTGTAAAGTACTTGGCTTTCCCAAGCTGGGAGAGGGTTTCGTGGATATTTGGCAGGGGGTAAGGATCTACTCGTGTCGCCTTGTTCAGGTCTCTGTAGTCTACCACGAACCGGTAGCTGCCGTCGGGCCTCTCTGCTAATAAGGCCGGTGCTCCCCAAGGCGAGGTTGAATGCTTAATGACACCCGCGGTCAGGAGGTCGCCGACCTGGGTTTCCATTTCTTCCCTCTTAGAAAAGGGGATCCGATATGCCCGGCGATAGGCAGGAGGGGCGTCGCCGGTGTATATCTTGTGTTTAATGGCCTCACAGTGTCCGAGATCGGTCATGTGTGCCGAAAACACTGCGCTATTCCTCGCTATGAGGGCTTCAATTCTGGACCTGTGTTCTCCGTTCACATGAGTTAGGTCGAACATCTCAAGCAAGCTTTCGGTGCTTACCCCGAGGGCAGCCATGTCTACTTTTCGAACTGGTTCTGAAAGTTCCGCGTCAATCAAAGTGCCAATGACTTTGTTCTTGCCGAGAGGGATATCTTGCAGTGTTACGTTCGCCACCCTAACTAGGACACTGGCGCCCTTGCGCATTGTTACCAATGTCGGTGCGCCTACGAGGCCGTTCGTTTCGAGGCGGTTCACTTCCACCACTTTAGTTCCCCCCGATGGCAGATCTCGCAGTGATTTACACCACAGAACGCACTCGGTCATTGCAGGCACTGTTGCTTCTCCGGTTAATGCGACCAACAAGGGATTGCTGCTCTCCAGATCGGGTACTGCGCTCTCTTTGTGGGACCAATTGACTATAGGCACGCAATCATCCCCCATCCTCAGCACTCCCTGAGTAAGTATTAGGTCCACCCGCTCCCGCTCCAAGATATCCAGACCGATCAAGCAGTCAACCGGTAACATTACATCGTCTTCGCACACAAAGAATCCCGCCGCGAGTTCGCGTCTCCCAAGCACCAGTGGAATCTGAAATCGGCCTAGAGTGCGTAATGGGCTCCCAGTGATGCCCACCAGCGTCATACTACTCTCGTGCCTCTCGAACGTCCGCTCCCACTCACTGCTGATCCGCGATGAAGCATCCAACCTGAAAAGGCTCACCTTGGACCCTGTATCTACCATACACTGCACCTTCACGCCCGCCAGTTCGCCCTCCACAATAGGGCTTGTTTTTCCACGTAGACTTAGTACAGCCGTTGAAGGCCCCCTTTCGCTGTGGTTTTCGACGGAGGCCACCTCTAGTTTCCCGAACTCTTAGGATACGCCTTGTCCTCAGCCGGAGTGTGGTCCGCGTGGGCTGCTCTCCGGACGGGGGTTTCTGCTGGGCGCCTGCCGAAAGCTACATGCACGGGCGAAGTGACCCGACTTCCCGCACGAAAAACAGCGGCCAGTGTTATAGCGCCGCGGCCTGCCATCCGGCTGGTCTTGTGTACGCTGCTCGACAATCTTTAAATTCTCTTCTAGCAGCCTCTCGAGGCGGTCCAGTCGCGTCCTCAACTCATTTGCTTCGTCTGTTTCCACCTGTCTGACAGCCATGCCCCGAGGCCGCGTGACCTTTTCGATCTCCTCCTCTTTAGCCCCTACGTCTACGGCCTCCTCGAACGTCTTGGGATCGCGTGAAAGGGTGAAACGCCTAACGGGATCGCGCAGGCCATTTAGAAAGCGCGAACGGAGCTGCTCTTTGAGAACTTCGCTTCTCGCTTCCTTCTTTGCGGCGTCCTCAGTGGCATTATTCCCCAGCGTGTCCGTGCCCAACATCCGCAAACGAGCTGCGAAAGCACGTGCATCCTCGCCTGTCTCTTGCTCTGGCGTTCATGAACCGTTCTAGCTTTACACTGGCTGGCTCCGTGTCGAAACGTTTCAGGGCCAGTTCTTTGAATGCCTCATAGGTGGCGGCGTTGCTCACCTCCTCGTCCCTCCACGCAAATGCCTGAGCAGTACCGACCATTTTACACCGTGCCATACCGATCAGTTGTTTAGCCTGCCATCCTCCCATTGCGCCGACCTGCTCTAAAATTTGGAGGAAGTCCTTGATATTCGGACCTGTACCGTCCCCGGTGAATGGCGGAATAATTCCTCCCAGCATCATTGCATTAGCCCCTAATGCTCCAGTCTGAGAGTCAGGTAACTGCTGTGATGTCATGTTGACTCGTTCGTTCCCCGGCACGAGGGTATACGGGCTCGTACCAAAACCTCAGCAGAATCCCACCGCTGCCACCACTTGTGACGGCCCCAATGAGGGGTCACAATTCGCAACCCGGTGGGTTGCCGTCTGGGATTCGTGCAGAGGGCGGGAGTGAACGAGTCAACATCACAACTGACTGGTAAGGAAAATATTTAATCGTCAGCTGTGGTTGCCTGAAGGGGGTCGGCGATCTGCTCACCCGGTGACGAGACGGGGCTTCTTGTGGAGTCGAGGGGCGGCATCAGCTCCACCACGGGACCATGGGAGGGCTCAGCAGCTCAGGGTCGATCGCGACCACCCGGACGGAACTCTCCTCTCCTCCCACTCTCCTCTGGTTTTTGTTTCGTTCGTCTTCCCTAGGCACCTAGCCAGGGAACCCCCGGTCGCTGGTCGAGTCCAAACTCTTGTGCTTCTTCCTAGGCTCCTCCCTCAGCACGTGACCGCGCACACACCACCGAAACACCCCCAGGCAAGGGGGGATCATGGCGCCTTTCAGTCGCGAATTCTTTGGCTTGCCGCGGGCCTCTCAGGTGCATGCGGGCGGTGGGTTGGCGCCGTCATCCTTCCGCAGTCGCCGCCACTCGGTGTTTCTTCCGTCGGTCCACAGGAATGCGCTGTTCGGGGAATTTCGCCGCACTCAGCTTCCCCAGCAAAGTCGTCACGCCTCTCCCATTCTCGTGAGGCGCATGCCGGCTCCCTAAGTTGGGTGCGCTGACCTCTGTTGGGGGGAAGTCTGCAGGCGCGTCAGGGGCAGCGACAGTGCATGCGCTGTTCGGGGAATTGCGCCGCACTCAGCTTCCCCGGCAAAGTCGTCACGCCTGTCCCATTCTCGTGAGGCGCTTGCCGGCTCCCTACGTTGGGTGTGCTGACTTGTGCTGGGGGGGGGGGGTGAGTCTGCAGGCGCGTCAGAGGCAGCGACGGTGCTTGCCAGCCGGGTCGGAACACTGCCGCCGGAGGCAAGGCTACAAAGCGTAATCCATAGCGCGCACATCACATATTATCTTTAGGATGACTATCTTTGAAGGGGCAAAGAAGGCGTCCGATAATGGTGGCCGGCTTGTGTGTAGTTTGCACCCCTTCTTTCAGAGAATACTGGCCAAGGTTTCGCTGACACCTTCTACGTACGAGCTGCATACGCGATTTTGCCTCCGGAGTGTGCTTAGCAGATAAGCATATACAGTTGTTTTCGTTGCATCTTTTTCGGTTTTGGAGGATACATCGAGTGAAGAATCTTGGGTATCCATTTCTAAGAAATGTTTTCTTTAGCTGATGATGAGTTTTATTAGTGCAATGGCAACCTCGCAAAAATCGCAATGGGATGAAGTGTTTTCTTCAACACAAGGTTAGGTCAAAGACTATTTTCCGAGCGCTTCAGCTCAAAGAAACCAAGCGCCAGGCTTCTTCTAGAGAACTTGTGCCCATTGGAAACCAGTGGCTAAACTGCGGCACTGGGGAACGAGTTACACACCGTCGTCGTGCCGCATGTTTAAACCGATATGCCATTGCTGTTGTCGCTTGTTTTTAAAATAAATAACCAAGAAATGGAAATCGTCTTAACCAAAACTTCCTTGAATTTCTCTCTACCCTTCGGGCAAAAATTTTTGTCAGTGTTCCTTCCACAAAGGCTACGAGAACAAGACGCACGGCTCGCAGCATCAAACGGTGAAGAAGTGGGAGAGGTGGTAACGCGATGGGTCAAGGATGTGAGCAGGTGATTAAGTAGGGTGAAATTCTTTTTCAAGAAGTACACGGGCACCCGGTTGCAGATGGTAAGGGGGAGGAAGGAAAGGACAATGAGGAGGGGTCTGCTGCTGTGCCTTTGCCTGCCTTTCTTTTTTACTCCTTTTATTTTTCCTCGAATCGTGGAGCGCATTCTGTGGTTGCTTATTGAATGTGCTGTGTTTCTTCCCCTACGGTGTGAAGCATGATGTAGTCGGCGCCTCTGTGAAAACGGCCCGGAACGGTCATGGTTGCACTTTTGTCTCCAGGCTGTCATAAAAAAAAATACACAACCGCTAATGTGCCAGTCCTGGCAAAGGGTCTCTCCACACGCTGGCAAAGATCTGCCATAAAGGACATCAGAGTTTCTGCAGAAGATCAGTTACATTCTTCAATGCCTTCCACCAACCTAAACAATTCCACCAGAATTGTTAAAAGCACAGCGCATGGCACAAGTAAAGAGTCGCACAAAAACAAATTTCGGATGATTTAGCGTGGTTTCGCCAAATGCAATTAGGAGAGCTAGCACTTCGGTTTTCAGTGCTGTTTCGGTGTTTGGCTCTGTTGCGCACGTATGCAGTGGATGAAGACGATGATACCCAAAACACAGCGCAAGAGACTGGTATTTTAGGATGCAGAATTTTCGGCTGCGGTGATGTCGCAGTTGTCTAATGGAGTAACCAACAAAACTGATGTGTTCTCGCCGCCCCGGGTTAGAAGCTCACTCGCGGTCGTAAAACATGGCCGATTATTTTATTTCAGGTCAAGTTTATTTCAGACATACAGACAGACCACTTCAAAATCCAAAATTGAAGCCTCACAGCCACAATAAAAAATGCGACCCCGTTAGCCCGCTGTTCTACTAGCGTGTGGAGGCAGCAGTTGGTATCAATGCGGCCGCTGGATGGAACCGCATCATCGAGTGGCCACTCACTGAAAAAGACGGCCCGCTAAAAGGCTTTTCCTTAGAGCCTTTACTTCGTCCCTTCTCATTCAACGTGAGTGCACTGTGTAGTTATGGCCTATGTACAGAACAAAATGAAGCCGACCATGTGAAAGGGGCGAGACCCTTCTGCGGCCACGTAATTGGTGACAGCTTCAAAAAGCACGTGTTTTCGCTTTGTGTGGCAAGAAATGACTCGAATGGAGCAAACTGTCCAGTTCACCAGAGATCATTCAGCGACGAAAGCGGTCGAGCACGGTGCATCGAGTCTCCAACGCCACTATATCAAATACAAAAGAACACCGCTAAGGAGAGCACAAAGATCAGGATACTCGGTTAAAACAAACTAAACATTTTGACAGATTTGCCTGTCTGGTTGGGTTTGAATACTTATAATAAACTGCACATCTCAGTCTTATCTGCACAACAAGCACAGAACTTGAGAGAAAAGAAGAACAACGCACGATATTCAAAGAACGCATCATGAACGGCTACCCAAAAAACTTTATTCAAAAAATCATTCGACGTCCAAAACACGACCACATGCGTCAAGAAATCAACGCACAAAAACCAACGCCACTAATGAAATACGTCACTACCTGATGTCGAAGTGTCAGTGAAACCATCGCCCGATTCCCGAAAGAAGGGGGTCTTCATGTTCCGCACAAGCCCAAAAACACTGTTGCGCTTTGCCTACGTGTTCATAAAGACCGGCCGCGGAGAGGAGGGGCCCAAGGTATTGTCTACAAAATTCCTTGCGTCTACTGCGACGCAGGCTACATCGGTGAAACCAAAAACCTCAAAGAAAGAATTCGGCAACATAAAAACGATGTCCGCAACGTCGCAAGAAATTGCAATCCTGTAGCCGTACATTCCGAGGACTCAGACCATAAAATCAACTTCTAAGAAACCAGCATCCTAGTAACCGAAACAAATTACCACAAAAGGCTCCTTCTGGAATCCTGGCACATCCAAACCACCCCGAACAACATCAACCGCACAAAAGGAAACCTGTTCCCAGCGTATGCCCAGGGACTTAAACGAAAAAAAAAGTCGGCATTGACAGCCCTCCCCCCTCCAAGTGCGACAACGCGACTAACAGCATTAACCGCCTCCCCCCCCCATCCTCCCCCTCCCCCACGCCTTTCGCATCACAGCTTTCGTTACTTTGACCCCTTCCTCGCCTCCATACTTATAGACGCTAGCTACTGCCCTCAGTCACCCCTGATGACGGCGCCGAGTCGGCTTTGAAACGTTTGGTTAAAATTAAAGATTTTTGTTTGGAGATGTGGAGTTTATTATGAGACTCGCTTACCACTGCAGAACGGCAGATATCTTATTCTTTATTGACATTTATTTTCACGTTGCTTTGAGTACGCATGGCGTCACTATTCTTTTATTACTTTAGTCGTGATGTCACTGTGCTCGTATACCTCTCAGCGAGGGAACGCGAGCGCGTGCACTGAGAATGCGGACAACACTTTTTCAGACACATGATCGCATCTGCCTCGCGTCACTGCACCCTAAGACAACAAAGATCTATCGACAGGGTACTCCCGACGTGCAGCATTCATTTTCTCAGAAGTGAATGGACTACTTGTAGAATTGCCGACTTACAGAAAGGTTGCTTCCAAGCAGCAACGCACGTTTGCAAACCGCGTTTTCGCTTCCTGCTCTGCTGACTGAAGGGATTATCATGAGGAGAGACGGTTTTCGGTTGGCAAACTGTAGAGGACGCTCGATATTCTGCATGTGTGCTCCAAGGGCCGTTTTTCTTGTGCACGCGCCCAAAGTCGGCGCTCTTAACATACGACAGAACCGGTCTACGCATGCCCACTGCAGGAGACGCCGGCGAACCTCGGGGAGGCGCCGATATCTGTCCCTGCTAGGGTGCCTCGATGCCAGCGCTGCGCCGTACAGGGTGGAGACACGACCTTCGTGGGCGCCATCTTGGGGCAAGCGCTGAAATGCGGGGCTACGGAGCGTCGGCCGGTATCCTTCTTTAGAACGCGCTTTCGCTAGCAGGCTGAGCTGTATAAGGTTTCTGCATATATGCTCACAGTTCTGAGCACTTTTTGCTTAGTGATATAAATGAAAAAAGAGCTAGCGTTTGCTTGCAAGCGCAGCTTTTAGAGCAAATGACCACTGTGCAGCTAGGACAGCACTTACTTTTTGGCCGTCTCAGATGCTCAAAGCGGTTATTTTAACTGAAGTGACTGTTTTATAGAGCAATGCCTTTTGTACTGCCAGAACATGACGGAGTTTATAAGGTGCATGACATGCAAAAGGCTTTAACTGCGTCTGTTGATGCAGATGAACAACTAGTTGACGTTTTAGTCAGCCGCGCATATCAAAAATATTTTGCATCGCAGTCGTCTATTGTAGACAGTAAAATAGACACAGCAGAAAAAGATTATCCGTGATGAGTAGACCAAACTTTGACTCCTGCCACACGATGATGTACACAGCATTTTATTTCAAAATAATCATCAACCGCTTGAAGCTGCCTCTGGCTGCATGCCTAGGAGGAGACATCTCTTAAACAGTTTATTCAAGGTTTGTGCCAGCGACAGTTTTGCTGCCGTACCCATCATCCGATTCTTCTGGCTGGCTTAGCCAACGCAAGTAAATGCGCAGGCGCATCGTCACAAACCGCTCTAACAGTCTGTTCATAAGATTTGGGTGTTCCGCGCAATCAACCGCCGGAATGGGAACGGTTTGTTCGATAAGGCATTTAATGGTCTTCATTGGACTCTTCAAACGACAGATGTCTTTTTGTTCCGATAGGTTTTTAAAGAGACTTTCGCACGAAGAAACAAAGTCAAGAACTTGCTCGCTCACATATACAAGGTTACGGGCTCCAGCATTATATTCTTTCAACTGCACTAGGGTATGCTCCTCTCGTACCTCTTCAGAAAGAAGCATTCGTGTGCACGGGGCGCAGGACCTTGCGGAAAGCGCAAGGGGCCTTACCAAGAACCCGGCCAGGTGAGCGACGATGTCGATTTCAGCTCTTGTCAATGACTCTATTGCTTCAATTTCATCACATGCTGAAAGTCCTTCGTGCACTTCAGCTTCGTGCTGAACTTCTTTGATTTCGGCCGAAAAAAAATCAACCAGGTAAGTGCTGTCATCGATGTCGTAGCCTGAAGTTTTCGGAACTTTGAGGAACTGGCTGACAGTTACAATCTTGAGTGCATTTTTTAGGTCGTATGAGCTCGGCACAGGTGAAATCATTCTGATGACCGAAAAAAGGTTTTCCAAACAATCTTGGACCATCCTCCCAGTCAAAACAAAACTGTACCGGCGTTCTTTCAGCAGAAAGATGTGCAGCTGCAGGACTACTGTTGTTGACATGAGCACCCCTGCCTGGCTTGGCTTCCACACTTTTCTTACTCCTATTCCCAAGCCTTCGATGACTTCCATTGTGAGTTTGAGATGTGCAATGGCTTCCTCATATTTACTCTCATTCTTCAAACTGAGAGCGACAGAGGGATGGCGAGCAGTCATTATTGTGAACCATTTAAAAATTACTCCAAAAAACCACGCAGTTGTTTCTGCTTCAGGTGACAGCTTCCCGATTTCGATGTAATATCTAATCGCTGCTGGGGCTTCACGAAACAGCTGAACCGCTATCCCTACCTTCATTTTTGTAAAATGACCGTTAGATATGTGGATGTTGCTCAAGTTCGATGCGACCTGCAACTGGTCTGTGTCGAGTTTTAGAACAGCCTCCACATGCGCGATCGACACTTCATTGCTGGGCAACTTGAACCTTGCGACGATGGCATCGTTAAGATGCATCACATCTTTTCGCACCAAATGCCCTCTCAAATTTTTTAGCACATGCGCAGGGTCTGGCATGAAATACAAAACATTTTCGCTGTCACATGGATGTGGCACAGAACAAACAGTTACAGAACTGCGAGAACTCGACAGGTTCAGTGACCTCCACATGGAACGATTTGAACTACCCATGTCGCAAGTGACACATACCACGCGCAGTGATATCTGGGTGCACAACTGTATTAAATGAAAGACAAAGTCTTTGAGCTTATCTCCACTGACAAACGCACCTGTGTAGTGGTAGGCTATTACTTGCTTCCATCTGGTATTCAAACCACCTACCATGAAAACAAGGGCATGGTTGGCAGGCTGGTCACTTTCGGGGAGCGTGATCTTGCCAAGAAAGCAGTCACTGCTACGGTCCAGCTCCACACCTCTCCGAATTTCCAGCTCATCTAGGAAAAGGACGCAGTCCCTTTCAATCTCAGACATTGCAGCCACTTTGGCTTCCATTAAAGTTAGAATTTCTGTTAGCACACCAGGTAGGAAGGTTAAGTGTTGCAGTCTCCGGCACAGAGTCCTTCTAGATGGAAGCGGCTGCCCTTGTTCCAATAAAAGGTCGTAGCCGGCCGAACCACATGCAAACTTAAGCTGTAGCGCCTTCTTGATCGTGTTGGCACCCCAGGAGCAATTCTTCCGGTTTTTCTTTTCCAAGGCAGCCTTTTGGTCCTGGTTTAGGAAGCTCAAATTTGCCGTCAAAGTTGTAAGGTTTTCTTCGAGCTGCTTTGTTCTTTTTGCAGCTTTTGTCAGCTTTTTGTTTGCCTGCAACAAACTTTCTTCTAACTGGCTGCGTTTTCTTTTTTCGTCTTGCAGCTCTTTTCGCAGCTCACTTGTGGACAGCGAGAAAATGTCGACTTGTTCTCCTGAATCTTCACGCGTGTTTTCAGGCATCGCTAGGGTCTCTTCCTGGTCAGGTGTCGTCTCAGGGGTTGGCGAAGAGCCTTTTGTAGCGTCAGGTGTAGAACTACCAGGAAAAAGCCGCGGTGCAGGTGGCTTTCTTCGCTTCGGCTCAGCTGTTCGCGCAAGAAAGAAATTAATTCATCAGTACCTAAACATATCCGAGGCTCTAGTGCTCCTCAGATTATCTGATGCGGATACTAGGCTAGCAAACCGAATGGGGGCAAACACTTACGTCTAAAATCAAACAACGTCGGGACAGCCGTTGACTTGAGGAGCCGCCGTCCATCCATTCTGTTGCCCTCAAACTGATCTTCCTCGAAGTGGCGCTAAAATGAGAGAGACGATGAAACTGTCATTTCGCGCCTCTGGTCGTGTGCACGCAAACAAATGAGATAATAAAAAAGCGTTAAGGAAGCGGTGCGATATTACAAGCACAGGATCACGAAGTATTTCTGTGGACGCCAACCAAGCGACAGCACTAATTCGGGTGTCGGACGGGCAGATTTAATTTCACCTAAATTTGGCTTAACCTCGGACCTGTATTTGCGCGTTTGACAACGGTACACTTCGCCTCGCGATGTGTCATTACATGGAGAAGAAAGAGCTGTATTCGGGATGAACTTCTGTACTGCGCAGGCACCTTGCTTTCTCGCGACCGCTTTCTTAAAGCGACGGACAGTTCACAATAGAAGTTTCTTCGCGACTAGTCGAATTGCCAGCCATATACTGTAAACGACTTAATTTTCGCGAGGGCCTAACTTTGGGTTCGTTGCGAATCGCAAATACCTCGAAAAATTATTCCCGTGAATAATTTGAGAAAAGGAAGGTGAAGGGGCCTATTATTTGTGCTGCGCAGAATTTAGCACTTGAGAAAAGACCACTTGCAAAATTCCAGAACGGCTGACTCGTAGGCAGGTTTTTGCAACCGAAACTGCCTGTTCATAGACTGCATTTTCACTTCCCACTCTGGCCACAAAAGTGGGTAGGTAGCACGTGGGAGGTTCACCCGTCAGCCTCTATTATATTCTTTTTTGAAAAGGAGAGAGGGGAATGCTCCTTAATCTGCGTGAACCGGAAGCCTCGACGGCTGCTACCAGCTTTCAAGATCGAGTGTGAAGGGCAGCTGTTGAAAGAGTACAATGGCGCATTCCTTCGACAAATACCGGGGTCCACCTGCTTCACGTGTTTTCACCGCGGCTCTGAACAAAAAAAAATGTGCGATCGCGAGAGAGTAAAGATCATCGTGAGACACTCCGTGAATGATACGGAAGTTCAGTGTAGCTCACTGAAAGTGAAAAGACGCAATGATTCATATATTTAGCTTGTAAGCCTTCACATAACTGGTAATTCAAAATGCTCCGCCTCAAGAACAAAGCGCGCTACTTCCAACGCCAGGCAATGCGATGCAACACGTGCTGTACTCACGTTTCTAACTAGGCTTCGAGCTGCAGCTTTGAAGGCACACAAAAATTCCTGTTGCGCACAGTGCAAGATTGGTGAACAAGGCAAAAACATATATTCAAACCGCACAAAGTCAGTGCTTACGAGCGGATGGGCGAAACGGTGTGGTATAGTGTTATTCCTACTGAAAGCACATAACTGTGAGCGACATTTAGAAAAAGATCTAAAAGCTTTAGCGCAGACAACGACCACGAGAAAGACGGCACACAAACACAAGCGCTTGTGTGTGTGTGTGTCTCATCTTCCTCGTGGTCTGTGTCTGTTCGCGCTAAATTTTTTTACATTATCTATATGAACAAACTAGCCAAAAAAAGAAGTTTTAATGATGCATAAAAAGAGCACAGACATTGTGGCTTACCTCGCAGATCTTCGCGTTGTCATTCGCCTTCCAGTTCTCACGCTTCACTTTCGCCTCCCATATTTTTCTCCGTCCCTCATCCCGTGGAAAACGAAAACATCGCGCTCCTTTCTTCGCCGAGCCGGCACACAATGAAACACAACAACCTGGCATGCTATTTTTCGTGAATTAAAGCAGTTCATCAGCTCAGAATCCAGCGCAAAACACGGCTTCGAACCCTCCACAGCAGCGGCACGAAAAACGACTTGCCCCAAGATGGCGAGCGCGGAGAAGACGGCGGCGCGGCGCATGCCAAAGCGTGTCACCACCCTGGACGGCGGCGCTGGCATCGAGGCACCCTAGTCCCTGCTAGACATGTGCGCCATCTAACGTGCGCTCGCGCAAGTGTTGGAAGTGGGGTCCGGTTTACGACAATAGGAGCACAGCGGCGCTCTCGGTGACTTTTCTTCATAGCTTGAAGCTCTTCCAGGTTCCCAGAACTTTTCTCCTGGGTTTAAGATGTCCTTTCAGCGTTCCCAACCCATTTTCTTCACGGCTCGAAATTCTGTCTGCAGAATGAAGCACCAGAGTACAATGAAGTTTTTTCCTCCTCCTCCATCTGCTCGGGAGGGGAGCCAGCCAGCACCAAGAACATGGACTGCCAAACATGCCTCTGACGCCGTTCTGGTCTGCTCAGTACTCGATCTACGTGGTCTCGGCCGGCATTCACAGGGTGTATTGGCGCCTGAGAGGCTAGGCAAGGACTGAATTCTCTTTAATAAAAATGCCTATTTTATGCAGAAATAAAGACGTATAAAAAATGGCTGTTGGTCGAACTAAGAGAGGGGGCTTACAAAAAAATCGAGAGACTTTTGTTCTTCTTGAGCAAGAACCATAGGATGCGCGAGTATCAAGTTTTTACTTGCGAACTGAATATTTCGAACCATTTTGAATATAAGAAAACAAAAAATTCATGTTGCCGGTAACGGCTGAAATGCGCTAACAGACGGCACAGAAAAGAACGCATACACATGCGCTGGTGTCTGTGTTCTCTTCCGTACCATTGGCGCTGTCCAGTCGGTTGCATCAACATCCACCAACCAGCTCAACTTAGCCCTCTTCATTGAACAAAATATCGGCAGTCTTAAAAAAGTTTTCCTAGAACAGAACCACGATAGAAAATATGTATCAGACCATAACTTTACTTCACTCGTTATTGTGGTGGGGAATACACTCGCTTGGTTTTACGGGGTTTAACGTCCCAAAGCGCCTCAGGCTATGAGGGACGTGGTAGTGGAGAGCTTCAAATATTTTGGAGTATCTTGGACTCTTTCACGTGCACTGACATTGCACAGTACACAGGCCTCTACAATTTCGTGTCTATCGAAAAGCGACCAATGCATCCGGGATCGAAGCCTCGTTTTCCGGGCCAGCTGCCGAGCACCACAACTATTCCGCTACCGCGGCGGCTCCGGGATGGATTGAGTAATGGCATCAATAAACTTTAATTTGTATGGCAGTGCTATGAAAACAACTCGTTGGATAAACTTACTCGGTTCAGTTTAAAATTTAGACCGTCCCGTTCAAATAATGCCTACATCACAAAGCTCACGGAATGCTGAGCTACTATTCTGGACTGAATGTTGAGAGCGCATTGTAAGGTGCTGAAATAATTTCTTACTGGCGGCGCGACGTCAAATGGTGCTACCTGAACAGCACGAGAAAACGTAAAAACATGCCTCTGAAAACAAAGAGAACAAAATTGCGGTCGCAGCGCGGACAGAACCATTCCCTCGACGCAACCCTATGATCCCTATCTGTAATCGACCACCTCCACGCCTGCGACAAAATTGAAAAAGCAAACCGCGCAACTATTATGCTCTATTTCTTTCTGGCTCACCTCCCAACTCCAATATCTATCACTTCCGGCATTCACCTTCTCTGGCCTGTTATCTATCCACTGACAGCGGCTCAATGTGCTGGCAGTTGTCATATCCTCAGAGGGACGAAACTACATGTTTCCAAAACATCAACTTTAAAGGCAAAATTTATTTAAAAAAGTACTTGTTGCTTAGCTAGACCTATTTCTGGGAATCCTAGCATTGAATGAGTGTCGACAAATTCAGTCAGGCGTGACTGCGTGCAGGCATGACACTTAGCCGTGTGGCAGCACGTCGCATGCCATCTTACACATCAGGTGACAGGTGAGGTCCATCGAGACAACACATTTTGTTCAGCGTCAAGTCTAAGTGGATTTTCGAGACACACCACATAAACGGTGTTGTGCATATCGCCAGTCACTTCACCGACCCAAGAAGATTCTTTTAAAGAAACGAAAGCAAACGCCATTTCTCCAGGTTAAGTAACTAGCGGTCACGTATGCCTTGCTATGTATAAGCAAGGCATACGTGCTTATACATAGCAAGACATACACATCACGAAGTGCTATGTATAAGCTAAGGTATAGCTAAAGTTAAATTACTCTTTCTGTCTGAGGCAGGCGTGAATTCTAGTAGCTGGCTAGCTGTGAGAATGTGAATGTGGAACTCAGGCATAGAAGCTGCCGTGCTCGATAGAAAAAATGATGAAATAAAGCTGGCTCAGCATTGCAGATAACGTCACATTAACGAAATTCATCGAACAAATACACAGGAGATGAAGAAAGCCGCCAAACGATTTCGTGAATACTGACATGAAGATCCTTTCAAAAGTCAGCAAAACATAGCAAACGGTTGGAAACTATTTTATGCTAAGCAATAATTCTAAACGCCTGGCGATGTCCAGCCTACAGCTGACAAGAAAAATCTGCAGATTTTTTACAACCCTATCATTGCGAAAGCAAATATTTGTGCTACGCAGAAGACGACAATGAGTGGGCCGTGCCGCAGGACGGAGCGGATAGAAGTTGGCGAATACGACTTTCTGCAATGTACAGAACAAGAGTGCTGTGGAGTTTAATACAAGGCGTGTTCGGCTGTGGTGATAGCCTCAGTTGCAGCATCACAGGCCATAACTTAGGACGTTTATGACAGAACAGACTTTCTACCGGACTGGTTTTGAGCTCTTGTGGCCGTGTCTATCTTTGCCGCCCTTTTAGTTGTGTTGCCTTTTTATCAAACTAGTGCTGGGCAGCCACTAGCTGAGTTCTTAGTAACTAATCTGTATATAGCCCCTTTCTATACATGCATAACCTCGTGCAGTATGTGCCATGATGAAAAAAAAGCGGTGATCGATATCCACGTAGTCTTGCGCAGCGGCCTTTCTTCGCGTCTCCGCGGGCTCTATTCCCATTCTTGGATATTTTTTATTTCCTTTTATTCCCATTTTTTTCTATAATTGGGGCAGCGTGGGCAAATATCGGCAAGAGACGGTCTTTCTAGGCTCTGAACCTCCGGATTAGTGCTTTTGCACTTACAAATGCCGTCGGAATAATTTTAGATAGCCCAAAGGACAGCTCAAACTAAGCATGCATTTGTTACAAAGTACCTTAATTCCCTGCTCCTTATGGGCGATAGACTTATATATGCTGCATTCCTTGTTGATAAAATCTAGTTGTAACGAGGCTGAAAACGAAGCTCCTGTGGTTGACTGCAAGCGAAGTTAACAAGTTTGTTTTAGAGTTGATCGGTTCACGAATAACTTGTCGTCACGTATGACGTAATCGAAAGAAACTGCTGATGTAGCCGTAAAATTTCTTTTTATTTTAAAGTTCTATAATTTAGCTACTAATGAGCGTAGTTCATTACGACGCGCTTGCGTCTGAGCCCTGCCAACCTGAATGTGTTCGGCGGAAAAAGGGAAGACAAATTATTACAGGTTTCAGTATATTTCAGTCTCTTGCAGGATTGCTATGACTCAGAGTGTCAAACAAAACTGTTACCATGATGTGACATCCATTTGATCAAAAGCCGACCAAAATTGATGGTGGCAGATGAAATGATTTCATCTGTTAGAGTGAAGACAAGGAGCGGGTGGTAGGCCCTCGGTGAAGTTCTACATCTCCAGTAAGCAGCAGCAAGCAAACCATTCAAAAATATTAAAATAATTCATAGCAACCGTTTTGATGGCTGGTGGTTACTGGAAAGGAAACCAGTAAAAAGAAACCGGTTTTTCGCTTTTAAGATTTAGTAGGAGTCTAAGTGCATACTAAACGGTAAGCACAGACCTGAAAGACATGTAACCAATAACGTTTTATTCTTCTCACGTTTTCCGCTCCGGTTCTATTTTATATATTATAAGGGCGTGGTATTTGTTTTCTCTTTTTTCAGTGTTACTGCGTGTTTCTCCTAGTTTTCTGGCACGGCTCTGCCTTGAGGCTCCTACTTTATCACCACCCTTTTCTTGACGCGTCGGGCATTCTGCCGGGCGTTTGCATGGAGCATGCCTCGGTTGCGTCGCTTATCGTTCGTAGCAATTTATTTTTGTCTTCTTAATGTTGTATTTTCACCTCTTAAGTGCACTTGGCTGTGACGGTTAGGGGCCTTCGCTTCTGTGCATAATTTTGACCGAGAGCTTGTGCTCATGTTGATTCGTATCTGCTGAGCTGCTGTTTTTTGTTAATCATCCCTGACTCCTACGTGTTTTATGAAAAAGGCTTGCAATAAATGAAGTTGGCGCTGCTTGTGTGTTGTCTATAGTCTTCACTGAAGCATGTGTTTCTATGTTGACGAAGCTATAGCACGCGAATATAAAAATCTAGCACGTGTTTTAGAACTCTTCGAGGACAAGTGGTAAATCATGAAGAGTTCTGCTGGAGTTCAAGCCACAGATTTAAAACTTGGACCTAAATCTTACTTGGTTGTCTGGGCTAGTTTAGTGAACTCACAAAGAAAATTATTCGGTGATCCTAAACATCTCCCTGGAAATCAGCTTCGAAGGCGCAGCATCGGTAGAAGGGAGGCAATTTTCCTATCTTTTTTTAATTCTAAGAAAATAAGAATGATTGGCTGGGGCGCACAAGCATATGCAGGAAACTATACTAAGAGAAATGTTAACAACTTATAAAACCACGCTAACATGGCCGAGAGGTGCGACCCCATCGCTTTGTTCCCGTACGCTGACTGCGTCTCCGAGCAGACTTCTCGTGGAGGCAGGAAGCGTTTGGGACGTTAGAACAACGTACCCTCGAGATTGCTGGAATTATTGCTCTGCGAATTCCGCATAGCAAAAGGGAAAGGCTGCAATTCATAACGAGGTCCCTTTAAACGGGAGAACAGAGGTGGTGGAGGAGTGTTTCCTAACCAGCTCCGTGGGGAAAGCACTTATGCACCTTCAGTTGCAATTCCTTGATGTCGCGTTGTTTAGACCGGTGAAAGGTCTTCCTGAAAGCAAATGTGCACTCGGAACCACGCTGAGCAATGTTCGAACAAAGATACGGACTTTTTATCTTGTTAGGTTAGGATTTATACATAGAGGACATAGAGGTACATAGAGGACAATGGGCTATACCCTGACACCATGATCGGCTTCCGACCAAAGCTGTCGGCATGCGACGTGATGCTGCAACTCAAGGACCAAATTATAGACAAGCAAACCCGAGACATGAAAGTGATTGTGGGGTTGGATGTGGCAAAGGCATTTGACAACGTGAGGCACGTGTCGATCTTAGAGAATCTGAACTCACTAAATGTAGGTAAGAGAGTGTATAGTTACATCAAGGACTTTCTTGCGAACAGGAAAGCCACTCTCAAGATAGGGAAAGACTCCATCGAGGACATTATACTTGGTAACACAGGAACGCCGCAAGGCTCGGTGTTATCACCGACCTCTTCAACATTGCGATGTTGAGACTCCCCGAACTGTTGGCGGTCATTGAGAATTTAAACCACACAATATACGCGGATGACATAACATTATGGATAAATAAGGGGAGTGACGGATAAATTGAAAGCTCTCTGCAAAAAGCAATTGACATCATTGAAGAGTACCTGAAACCCAAGGGACTTAAATGCTCGGCCGAAAAGTCGGAAGCACTGTTCCTGATGCCCCCTGGAAAACGGCGGCTTCACCAAAAGCACGAGGCAGACATCCACCTGTATGTCAATGGCGGAGAGATCCCCGCGGTTGACAGTATCCGCGTCCTCGGGCTAAGGATTCAGGCGAATCGGAAGAATCATGAAACGCTTGCTAGGTTAGAAGCTAGTGCAAATCAGACGTGTCGTCTTATCAGAAGAATAGCGAACAGGCACGCTGGGATGAAGGAGGCGAATCTCTTGAGACTCGTGCAAGCCTTCGTAATCAGTAGGATAGTGTACGTGGCACCCTACCTGAAACTCAACGGAGCGGAACGAAACAAGCTCGAAATCATTATCAGGAAAAGTGTCAAGGTCGCACTCGGCCTACCCCCGAACACATCCACCGAGAGACTTATGAAGCTAGGGGTCTCCAACACTCTCGAGGAACTCATTGAGGCTGCCCTTACCGCTCAGCATCAAAGGCTACTCGGTTCTGAAACGGGGAGCAAAATTTTAGAGAGATTGGGCTACGAGCCCAAGCATGAACATGCCCGCTCACGAGACATACCACGACAAATCAGGGACAAGATTAAAATCCCTCCGCTGCCCAGAAACATGCACCCCGCCTTTCACGAAGGCAGGCGCAAAGACAGGTCAGAAGCATTACATGCTAGGTATACAGGTCGACAGGACGTCCTGTATACGGACGCTGCAATATATGAGAGCAAAGCCGCACACGCGGCTGTGGCGGTTAAGGAAGACGGAACCCCGGTGGCGTGCTGCACAGTCAGTGGTGTCAAGACAGTAGAAGCTGAGGAAGTGGCGATAGCCTTAGCCGCCAGCCAAGGAGGGGTCAAGGTGGTCATTAGCGATGCAAAAAACGCTGTGAGAAATTACGAATCGGGGAGGGTGACGGAGACTGCCATCCGTATATTAAGCAGGGAAGGAGGACCAAGAGAACTGGTTCTGCTCGTTTGGGCACCAGCTCACCAAGGACTTAAAGGGAACGAGGAGGCTCATTCGGTCGCCCGAGGTCTCACTTACCGGTCGGCCCCTGGGACCTCCCAAATCTCTGGAAGTACAAACAGCACAGAGGATATGCGCGCACACCAGGAAATCACACAATACTACAGACTAAATCGTCAGATTTATCCGGGAGCGGACAAAACGCTCAATAAAAAAGAGGAGGTTCTTTGGAGGAAATTACAGACAGGGGTTTTTCCCAACCCAGTACTCTACAGCAAGTGGCATCCTACAGTATTCAGGTCAAAGTGCAAATTTTGCGATCAGCCAGCAAATTTGGTCCACATGGTGTGGACGTGCCCGGCTAAATATGATAGCTCACGCACTATAGAATCCTGGGAGGCTTTGCTCCGCAGCCCAGACCCCAACGTCCAGCAAGACATCATCGGTCAAGCCCTTGCTGCTGCTGTATCCCAAGGGATCCCGGCCGACGGCTAGGGCCGACAGGGGAGATGGACTTCTCTCCTGGCGTTCATTGACTGGTGTTACAATAAAGTTGTTTCTCTCTCTCTCTTGCAACCAAGACCGCAGAAAGGGATTGTGACCGACGCTGCCAAAAATGGGCATTCTTTGTTTCCGCACGCTTCATACCACTGAGCCACAGCCGTGGCATCGCGCGCTATGATAAGTGCTTGTTGGTAGGAGTTACCTATATCGTCGTCATCTTTCATCGCTTCGTTCTCTGGTTCACAGGGGTCGTGCAGTGAAAGCGTACGAGTGATTAACGATAAAGACTCGTCTATGTCACCCACAACAGCATTTATGTAGCCGTAAAAAAAAGGCGAGAAGCGAACCATTTCTTTTGCAACGCATACTTGCAGCAGATTTCAGAGCGTTAGCTCTTACTCATGGCGTTTCTCGATTTCTTGGGAAATTTTCAGTCCGAGGAATTTAAGATGGCAGCCTCCATAGGATATCGATTTTGCAACTTATTTTGCGATTGACTGGCAACATCATGAGTATATCGAATTGGTGATTGATTGATTACGTCAATTAAAAATGCAAGATGTCAAATTTGTATTTCCATTGGTGTCCCCTCACTTTAATCTCATTCATATCAATTCTAGTAAACCACACAGCTAAAGCGCCAACTCCAAGCGCCCTTCCATGGGGTACGCGCTCAGCATCGGCGCTCTTGGCCTACGCCAGAGCCGGTCTGCGCATGCGCACTGCAGAAGACGCAGCAAGCCTCGACGAGGCGCCGATATCGGTCCTTGCTAGATAACGGCATCAGCGCACGGGTGCTCACGTACGCGTCGAAAGAGGGGTCGGGTTTATAACAATGGGAGGATCGCGGGGATCTCGGTGACTCTTTTCTTCGTGGCTTGAAGCTCTTCCAGGTTCCCCGAAGATTATTCCCGGTTTAAGTTGTCCTTTCATCGCCCCCCAACCCCTTCTCTTCACGTCTTGAAATTATCTCCCTCGGCCCGAAAGGGGAAGCGAGCCAGCACCAGGAACATGGAGATACATGCCCCTTTTCGACGCCCGTTCCTAAGAGCGTCGAAGCTGGACGCATACGCCCAGGAAGGGCCCTTGGAGTTGGCACTTAACGCTTCAACGTCTTCCAGACAGTGACGGGCCGGCATCTTTTTTGACAATGACCGCTCAACGTCCGACAAAGACGGCGCGAGTACGCCGCGTTAGCCGCGACCCGACTTTTTTCCTTTTCTTGAAACCCAGCCAAGGAAATGAGTAGGGGAGCAAACAGTCTGTCTCCCTTGAACACGCTGGGTGAGAAAAGAAAAAAGAAACAGAAATGCAAAGCCGCCCCCCCCCCTCCCCGAGAAGCTGGGCGTAAGGAGAGGACACACGAAGTGGACAGTGCGCGAAGCTTATCGGCGTCTTTCTCCCAAACCAGGAAGGGAGAATGTAAATGATGGAGGAGGCGCTCTACTTCATGCGGCGCGTGGTGGCGTCTTTGTGACCTAGCGGCGCATGAACCAGAATCCTGGCCATGTTTCTTTGCCGCTGGGCCTCTAGAAAGCTATCTGCTGCCTCAGCCATTTTGTACAGCGTCTTGCACTATCTTTCTCGAAGGAAAACCGCCAGAGGATTATGACAGCTCCTCATGAACTGTTCGGCCACACCAAGTCACGTAAATCATCGTTCGTTGTGGCCGTTTTCGACATCTCGACCCATCGATCGAAAAGACAGAGCAAGCGTGCTGCGTATTGCTTGCCTCTTTCTTTATCAAGCGGCTTACTTTCACGAAACCTTTCGGGATAACTCTCTGCTTCGAACCGAAAATGTTTCAAACGAAATGCTTAACCAACTAGCCCAGCACCAAGTTTTGCGAAAATGTTGGAACAAGGCTTATTTTGACTTGTCATAGTACATTGAATATGCTGAAGGCAGTCGACCGAACACATGAAGATCCTCCCCAGTCAAAGAAATACTGAGTGCTGTAGCCCATTTTTCCTTAGGTCAGTTGGGCCCTTCTGCGGTGCGCTCAAAACGTTTGAGGTATGCATCTGAATCATCCCAGCGATCGCATAAAGGCTGGATCAACTTGTGTAGGCTAACGGCAGCTGAGGGCCCCGGCACGGGTTTTCGATTACCCAACCAGCTTCTGCGAGCCTTAATTAGAGCTGTAATCTACACTCTCCTGCTTCTGCTAGCGCCCTTTCATGCTCGCGTTGAGTCTTCGGTTCGTCTACACGTGCAGTGCGTTCCTTCTCTTGCGCCTCAGCCATCCACATGCGCAGCTGGTTGTCTTTTGGCACCAACTCTTTGCCTAATTAACTCCTTTAGCGTGCTCGTCGTTTCTTGTACGGACCCACGACAGAGAAAGAAACCACGGCTTCGTCTTGTTGCGCGGACGCCAATTGCGGCGAATTGCTAACGCGTCCCCTACTGCCGAAGTGGAACGCTATCGCGTGCAGGCTCGAACAAGACAATAAATAGATCATACAAGAAAACGAAGTAGTATTTATAAGTTAAAGGAGAAGATCCAATAAGATGCGAAAACAAGAAACACACGCACTCAACTTGCGTACAACACTACAATTTAAAAGAAAGACTTCACCAGATATTAAGCATTCCATGTGATACGGGGATGCCTTGCAGACACGACGGATGCGGGTTGATGAACTGCCACGCGTAGCTGGCGTTGCGTCGATGAAAACGGCGAAAGAGAGCCATGGGGTAGCAAGAGCGGAGAGGACCACAGGAACACACCGATGGTCTCTCGTCAGTAACCCACATCTTGGCAGCAGCAGGTGAAGCGTTGCTAGGACCCGTTGACAGCGTTCCGAAACGCCGTAAGCTTAATACAGGCTATCCAAGGGAGCCTCTTGGCAACACGGACCCTCAGTCCATCGGCTGCCACCTCCAAACTTGCAACGAACGCAGGAGGCTTGCGTCGGTGATCCAAGGGAGGCCCCCGGAAGCTCGGACCCAACGTCCAACAGCTGCCACCTCCACGCTTGAATGACACAATCTTCGCTCCGCTGTCTCCATTTAGACCTCGGTTTTCTGACACGTCAGCTCTCCGTTCCTAGTGCTCACCTCGCTCTTCACCGTCTCTCCTCGCAAACACCATGCGCACGTTCACACGCGCTACGTTGTGCTGGCACGCGCATCACTCCGCTGTCGACGCACCACTGTCGACACACCGAATTCCGAAATCCCCTGAAGATTTCTTGTGCACCTCACACCACGTAATAGCTGACGCTGCTCACAACGCGTGCACCGCCTCCACCTCCATAGTACTGACTGTCACAACCTTGCAAGATTCAAATCTGAGCTTTTAGAAAGAAAGATACCGTTCTCTTGAAAAGGCGGAAATAAAGGACATAGATTGCAGCACTGCCGAAGATTTCTCTGTCCCGCCTATAAATGCTTGTAAGGACCATCTTACACTTGCTTGTAGCGAGGATGTTGGGAAAAAGTGGACAATTATTGTCATCGTTGGATGTGTCATGGAGTGGGACTACCAATATTTGGAGAACGAAGTCACCGCTGCCCCTAACTTAAGTATTACTAAGCTTTGCCAACACTCTTCCGATTTTGGGGTGGAGAAATTTGCTCCCTCAGTCAACATTGGATCAAAATCTTTCAACGCCAACACGCTTTTTAGTGTTTTTAAACCTAAACTAAAGTTTTGAAGACACGTGGACGCTTGCGCATACTTCCACATACATCAAAGCAACAGATAGAGCGCGTGTGGCTGACGGTGCTCCAGATATTCTAAATCAGATACTTACCACTGATGCCAAAAGCGTATGAGTCATAAACATTAATGTGAAGTTAGGAGCCAGATAATTATTTTGCAGATTTTCAGCGTGTTCACGAGTTGCACAGATGTAGCGAAACTATCAAAGTTCTCGACCAAGGTAGGTACTATACAGCTAACAATCAGCCGGAATATTTCTGCTTTGGTCTCAGTTCTAACTACTATGCCATAAGAGTAATGATAATTGACTATTATTCGCGAACGAGATCACTAAGCTAGCCTGCAAATATGTTCCTCAGAATATCATCGGCGTTATTCATGAAAATCCTTGTCCATGAATCGATTAACGATTGCATAGAAAAAGAAAAAGCGCATTTTTTTAGAAGAAAAATTCAGTCATATTAGCCGCACTTAGAATAGGTAATATGGACGCCGAATATGCAGATATTCTTAGTGATCAAGAGTTGTTTTTCAATCTCATATAACGGAAGCTCCTCGAGAGTAACATACCAAAATTGCCGATAACACAAAACCCAGCACAATTTTGCAATTCTCATCACCAACGCATTTCGCGGCGAGGTCAATGCTACTGTAGAGATTAATTGTGTAACGTCTCATTCTCATCTCAACTCACCTATGCGGTTCCAACGTCATTTCTTGCATCACTAGGCAGACTATCTTGAAACCGCTCAAAAAAGACAAGGGACGAGGAAGAAACCAACAGGACAGAGCGCGGAACTTCAAATGGCTTATTACAACAATGCGTCAATTTTTTACAATCATCGTAATCACAATATAACATGAAAAATCATAATTACGTAACAATGGTGCGCAGGCGTGTGCGGGATTTTTGTCATGTTAAAATGTGATTACGATGATTGTATAAATCTGACACACTGTTGTAATAAACCAGTTGAAGTTCCCCGCTCGGTCCTGTCGGTTTTTTCCTCGTCCCTTGTCTTTTTTGCGCGGTTTCAAGATGCATTGTACTAATAGTCACCAACTAGGCCGCATTTATCTATTATACTAGGCAGACCACTGCTCCTTTACCATGCCTGCAGTTTCCTTTGGGATTCAAGTATAACATAATAAAAAATTTGATGTTTTCGTCATCCGCAATCGTAGACACAACCCATTCCAAACTGTTAAAAAAGCACTAATCTTATCACTGTTAACTGCTTATTATGTTTACTCGCTCACACACTCACACACAATTATCGCCCAATTTATCTTACGCGCATTGCCGTGTAAAATCAAGCAATGCATCTTTTAGACCCTAATAAATAACTTTTACAACGCAAACATTTGTATCCCTGTCGTGCATTTCGCGAAGGTGTTTCTTTCGAAACAGTGGTCATACATATCAAGACATGAAACATAATCTTGATTGAAACGACTGAAGACCACTAACAGACGGAAGAGTTACTGGGATTTCTTAAAAGCTCATAAATAAGACAAGTAGCGCTCGAGTTAACTCCATCGTTAAGTGGTGCGCTGAAGATTGGGCTGAAACAACATGAAAGATGAAAGCTCACCCATACGTATGTATTACTTGATGGCCTGGGCGGAAAGAGGACATACGCAAATCCCTGCCAAACAACGCCCCTTGCGGAAGCAGCACGTTAGAGAGACAGCCAGCTTCACACAAGTACTGTGAAAACGCCGCAAGAGTTCTTCTTCTTCTTGCTCTTAAAAGCTTGCCACATGAGGGGACTGGCCAAGGAGTATTGGCATAAACAAAAATTTATATAGGAGATACTGAAAAATATAGTGGCAAGCGTGAATTTTGAAAAATGTATCAATGAACAACGATAAAATATTATTTAAAGTAAAATAAACAGCATTTTGATGAAAAAATAAGGGCTCGAAGAATTTTTAAAAAGTTAACAAATCCACCTACGAGTTGCGATTATGTAATCTTGGAGTATCCCACAAATTGAACCCAATGCAATTTCTTTGTCTCTCGCACCGAACGATAATACCACTGGCAGAGATAAAGGGGCTGCTAACCTGGACAGAGGGACCTCCAGGTAAATCTTTCTCTGAAGAGCGAGCTTTGGACAGTAGAGGGAAAAATGAATGGCTACAGATTAAACTTCCCTCAAGGTTCCCTCCCCCCCCCCCCCCCCCGCTGTGAAGTTTTTCTTCTTCTTCTTTTAAAAACATGGCGCATACCCACATGCGGGATGCAGGAGTAAATGTAGGGGGGAGGGGGATGTAGGTCTAGTGGCCTAAAGAAGGAAGTTTCCGCACGAGATTACGACACAACGTTATCGCCAAGCGTGAATTCTAAAAAATGTGTGAATTAACATAACAAACAACATTTTGGTGAAAGAAGAAAAGCGCAAAGAATTTTAAAATAGCTTGCTCTATGCTTCTAAATTCGTATGGTCCGCACTGCCCATTTTGCGGTGAAGTAGCTGACTTAAACAATACGGTATGGGCATGTCAGAAAAAGCCAGCCATACGAGGATTCAATAACCCAACTGAGAACTGGGAGGCAGCGCTGTCCAGCTGACGTTCGGAGGAACAGCTTCAGCTGGTGAACGGCGCAAGAGCGGCGGCAAAAGCCAATAGGCTCCTTAAATGAGGGCCCACCGAAACATTCTATCCACTAAACAGTTTTTTCTCTCTCTCTCTCTGTTAGCAAATCAATCTGCCATTTGTAACTATCTAATCATAGAGAATCCCACAAATTGAACCCAAAACAAGTCCTTAGCGCTCGCACCGAAGGATAATAACACTGGCGGAGATAACGGCCGCTCTAACCTGGAGAGGCGGGCCGGCTGGTAAATTTCTCTGAAGTGCGAGCTTTGGACAGTAGAGGAGAAAATGGTCGACAGATTGAACTTCCCCGTATGAGTCAAATAGGTTTTTCAGTGTCCACCCACATCTGCATGAATATAAATTCAAACTCCGAATCCTGCACCGCCACCGCATCTGTGATGCCTCACACAGTGATGCCTCCCAAGTATTTGCTAAGTGCTGAAAATCAGTGGTATTTTATAATGGACCGCGTAACCTGGCTGATATGTCTTGGAGCCGCTGAAACCAAGAAATCGCCAGCAGACTAAAATTCGGCTCGGGATGTATCCCTGACCCGTCAAGAGCCGACTTTGCTAAGTAATCAGCCACCTGGTTGGAATGACTAGCTGCATGGCCAGAAATACAGGCAAAACGGACCTCCTTGAAAGTGCATGCGAAAAAAATGGTGGGAAACGGCTCAATAATTATTTTTGTGAAGTTTAAAGGGAGACTGAATCTAGCAAACAATCAGAGAGAATGATAACGTGCGAAGCGCAACATGGAATTAAGTGCAGGGCCATTACAAGAGGCAAAAATTCCAAGAGGCAAAATGAGCGAGAGAGCGTTGCCCGGAACGAGTTCCTCCTTTTATAACCTCGAGCATTGCCTCCCTAAGATCAAATCGTTGCTGGCATGCTCAGGTACCCTATCGAAAAATCTCATATGGATGCATATGTGTCTCAAATGAATTTATATGTGTCTAGTATGTGCTCAGCCGAGATGATATGTGTCTAGACTGTGGTCATACAAGTTGATATGTGTCCAATATAAGTTTCGTATGGGCTGATATGTGTCCTTCGTATCTCTCGTATGGGCTTATATGTGTGCTTCGTATCCCTTGTATGGGCTGATATGTGTCCTTCGTACGCCTCGTATAGGCATATGTGTCCTTCGTATCTCTCGTATGGCTGATATGTGTCCTTCGTATGCCTCGTATGGGCATATGTGTCCCTCGTATGCCTCTATGTGCTGATACGTGTCTATCGCATCAGTTTGAGCCGAAATATGGATCTCGTATCACCCGAATGGACCGATGTGTCTTTCGTATCACTCATTTGAGACAATATGAAGCTCTCGTATCACTCATATGGGTGAACTGCGTCTCTCACTCAGCTGATATTGTTACGGACTCGACGCCGACAAAGTTGGCAGTGGCGCAGCACGGAGCGCTCGCGCTAGGCCCACCGCCATTAAATCATTCCATCGCCATCTGTTATGTAGTACTGTCTTCACCTGCTTGCCGTCACGTAACATTTGGCGTGAGGTGCGGAGTTCATCCCCATCCTGGTCCTGGAGCTTCGGCGTCCTGCGTGTGCCGTGCTCGTCGGTCGTGTGTTCCTGCCCGCACCGCCTGGTTGTGCCCCATCCCGCCACACCAGAACCGACCATGTCGTTCACCCCAGCCCCGTCCCCTGCCCCGGCCCGAAGACAAGACAACTTGACGACGCCGCCGCTACTCGAACCTATGACCCCACCGACCCTAGAAGCCGCCAACATATTCGAACACAGCACCTGCCCATGCCGTTCGGTGTGTTCATGGGACTCGGCCATCGGCTCAAGGTGACCTAGCTACGGCCCGGAAGCTTCCTGGACCAGCGCTCATCTGATATCTGTTCATCTCTTTCATCGTGACGGCGAACCCTGCATCTTCTTCTCTTCTGTGTTCATCCGTCCTGTCACGCTCATCGTCACGCCCTGCGTTTCGTCTTCACTGCCGGTCTTTCAGTTCGCGCGATCGGGACGATCGCTCGGCAGCCCCAGGTAGTGTCACGGACTCGAAGACGACAAAGTGGGCAGTGGCGCGGCACGGAGCTCTCGCGCTAGGCCCACCGCCATTAAACCATTCCATCGCCATCTGTTATGTAGTACTCTTCACCAGCTTGCCGTCACGTAGCAATATGCGTTCTTTTATAAGGTTCATACGAAATTAAATAGATAACATTTCATCTTGTCTTTCACGCGGTGCACTTGAGCTCATAAATAAAGAACACATGTGATCAAATTAGATCCCTCTAACGTGGTGGGATGTTGAATCCTAAGTATAGTACCATTTTACGCTGCATCAGCTTAGCATATGAATGGACAAGCATATGGCATTCCAATACTGTCCTGTTTCAAAGCTACATCTCAGCTGAAGCCCACACATTCGAAAAAAAGTTTTAGAACACCCTCAGGAAAAGTAAAATTAAGCCAAGGACACCATCTAAAACATAATAGATAATGAGGCCACAAAACATTGGTCCATGGGATAAATGACTCAAGCAGCTTCCAATAATAAGGAAGTGACTATACCGATGCAAAAATTTCCCAGACATATATCCCAAGCTTGAGAGGTGTGTTGAATAATTCGCCTCCTTGTCTATAACTTGCTAATTACTGAAAGTGAAAGATATTATTATAAACAAAGCTTCAGACCTCTTTTTTCAGAGGTGTAATTCATTTTTTGATATCGTCCCCCACTTACACTGGTGCCCTTGCGTCATCGATGCACTATTGTTGTTTACATGCCCTCAGAGAAGAATGAGGCTGATGGCCCCAACTGGACACTAAAGGTCTTCAAATGTTCCTTCAGCTACGGAATAGCCAGTAGCTACAAGGCACTAGGTCCGAACGATTGGTGGGTGATGCAGAACATCCCGAAACTGCAGCTTATTCAACACGGCGGTATTGCCACCTAACTTGTTGTCATGCCAAGCATTGTCACGTTAAATGATGAGATTTTTTTAGGACGAACTTTAAGAAAAAGTGCGCGGTCCTTCAGCATACTCAAGTTCAAGAATGCCCGCAATAACCGTCTGCTTAATGTGACAATCATCACAAATAAGTTCATCCACATGTGCCACGTGCTCAGATGCGAGATGCAGACAATGGGCATCCACTGCACTCCTCGTCTTTCACACTCAACACAGCTGGATCTTGCATGTACGTACAGTTTGTACCCACCTTCTGACTGGAAACATAACATACCCATTACCATAAATTGGACTCATTCGATGGTGGATAATGATAGGGAGAACACCTTCTGCCAATCCAAAGTTTGGTTTCGAAAAACTGTTATAACCGTACACTGATGTATACTATGTATACTAACATTTTCCTTGTGACTACTTCAATATCAGTGGTGCCATGTGCAAAATGAAAATGTCATGAAAAGTGGGAACATCAAACTTTCTTTTCACTGTAACGTCTTTCCCTTTCATGAGGTAATAAATGTGTTACAGACCAGGAGGTAAAAATACACTGATCACCCCTCGTATAAACAGAATCCACCAATACCATCTGTTTAATGAAACAACCCTACATAATACACAAAAACACTACGTATATACTATATCATGGAACAAGGGTAAGAGTTTTGTACACAGACCACACGAACAACACAGCAGCAAGTGACATACAATATTAGTTACATTTCTCCATATTTACTATACTCAAATACAACTGAAGAATGAAGTGGCAGATGCCTCGCAAAGGACCAGGCATTGTAATGAGCATGGAGGAGGAGGACACAACCAGCAGTGCATGCGAGTTTTGATGATGACGATGAGATGTGAGCCCGTTAACAGGCCAATGTGATCCATTAAACGTCTGCGTATACAAGCCGAGCACATCGAGCACTGCCACAATGAGATTAGCAAAAATGAGTATGACGATGTCTCTAATGAGCTATTGTAGACGCCATGGTGGAGGGCTCCAGATTAACTTCAACTGCATATGCGCTGACAAGGCACAGCAAAGAGGCGTGTTTTCCACTTCACCTATATCAACATGTGGCTGCTCTCGCCTGGATTTGGCTCAGCTTCCGTCGGCATAGACCACAATGGAGCGAATAAATGTCCGTCCAAACAACTGCGACGTGACAACTAAAGAACTGAATATGGGCAGGTAATGACAAAAAAGTGGGCCATATATGCCCTCTTCACTGTGTGAACATGTCACCCATCTGAAAACAAACATAAAAATAAAAAGATATCAAGTGTCACCTGCTGAAGAAATAAACAGCCTAAACACCAGTACACCTTCATTCACAGAAATGGAGCTACCTCTCACAAGGCAATGGGTGTGGCAGGCATGCAGCCACCCAATTATATAGCGTGCGCCATCCTGATTGGCTCAAGGTTGTCGTACCTTCCATGCAAACAACTTGCGAAGTGAATTATAGAGAAGCATTTGCCACTTCATTCTTGAGCTGTATTCAACTATAGTGTACACAACACACAAAAGAAAATACTGCTTCTCAAAGGGACACTAAGGACATGCCCACATAATTTCTGTCCTTAGTAAAAATATGTTGCACTGGCCCTTTCTAACCATTCTGTTATTCTCTTAGCCATTCTATTACTAGGGCCGAATACCCGTGTGTGTGTGTTTTTTCTTGCAGAAATGAAGGGTTTATTTCAGATATGTCAATAAAAGAATTCCAAAAAGTTCCTACTGTTCGACGAAAGCTATATATTCGAAAAAATACAATCCGGTATACACTGCGAACTGCCTTCAAAGATCTTTCCTGACCGAATGCTTCGTCGGATCGAACATCTCTCAGAACACCTCGGATGTTTTAAATTTGTTTACCAATAGACATCAACTTTGTGACCAATATCAGATATACAATATGCAAGATATACCTACTCCAGCGGGCCGATCACGTATCTATAGGGCCGCCTACCCGTGTGTGTGTGTTTTTTTTCTCGCAGAAATAAAGGGTTTATTTGAGATATGTGAATAAAAGAATTCCAAAAAGTTCCTATAGTTCGACGAAAGCTATATATTCGGAAAAAACAATCCGGTATACACTGCGAACTGCCTTCAAAGATCTTCCCTCACCGAATGCTTCGTCGGATCGAACATCTCTCAGGACACCTCGGACGTTTTAAGCTTGTTTACGAATAGACATCGGCTTTGCGACCAATATCAGATATACAATATCGCGAGATATACCCACTCCAGCGGGCCGATCACGCATCTATAGGGCCGCCTACCCGTGTGTGTTTTTTTTTCTTGCAGAGATGAAGGGTTTATTTGAGATATGTCAATAGAAAGAATTCCAAAAAGTTCCTATACTTCGACGAAAGCTATATATTCGGAAAAACAATCCGATATACACTGCGAAGCTGCCTTCAAAGATCTTTCCTGACCGAATGCTTCGTCGGATCAAACATCTCTCAGAACACCTCGGATGTTTCAAACTTGTTTACCAATAGACATCGGCTTTGCGACCAATATCAGATATACAATATGCGAGATATACCCACTCCAGCGGGCCGATCGCGTATCTATAGGGCCGCTTACCCGTGTGTGTTTTTTCTTGCAGAAATGAAGGCTTTATTTGAGATATGTCAATAAAAGAATTCCAAAAAGTTCCTATAGTTCGACGAAAGCTATATATTCGGAAAAAAACAATCCGATATACACTGCAAACTGCCTTCAAAGATCTTTCCTGACCGAATGCTTCGTCGGATCAAACATCTCTCAGAACACCTCGGATGTTTCAAACTTGTTTACCAATAGACATCGGCTTTGCGACCAATATCAGATATACAATATGCGAGATATACCCACTCCAGCGGGCCGATCACGCATCTATAGGGCCGCCTACCCGTGTGTGTTTTTTTTTCTTGCAGAAATGAAGGATTTATTTGAGATATGTCAATAAAAGAATTCCAAAAAGTTCCTATAGTTCGACGACAGCTATATATTCGGAAAAAAACAATCCGGTATACACTGCAAACTGCCTTCAAAGATCTTTCCTGACCGAATGCTTCGTCGGATCGAACATCTCTCAGAACACCTCGGATGTTTTAAACTTGTTTACCAATAGACATCGGCTTTGTCGACCAATATCAGATATACAATATGCGAGATATACCCACTCCAGCGGGCCGATCACGTATCTATAGGGCCGCCTACCCGTGTGTGTTTTTTTTCTTGCAGAAATGAAGGGTTTATTTGAGATATGTCAATAAAAGAATTCCAAAAAGTTCCTATAGTTCGACGACAGCTATATATTCGGAAAAAAACAATCCGGTATACACTGCAAACTGCCTTCAAAGGTCTTTCCTGACCGAATGCTTCATTGGATCGAACATCTCTCAGAACACCTCGGATGTTTTAAACTTGTTTACCAATAGACATCGGCTTTGCGACCAATATCAGATATACAATATGCGGGATATACCCACTCCAGCGGGCCGATCACGTATCTATAGGGCCGCCTACCCGAGTTCAGGTGGGCTATACTCAAGAACCACGGAACAGGGGGGTGGCAATGGGGAAGGGCGCCTCCCCCCCACATTTTTCAGGGGGGGAAGTTCCCCCCCAATCTCCATTTGCTTCTACTTGGATCAGATTTCTGAAAATTGAAACACATATTAGTTCTAGGACCTCTTTTAATTCAAAGCACAGTGGGGCTGCATGAGCTGCTTGGCTTAGTAGCCAGTTGTAAAGCATTTCGTATATGAGTAACCTAAACCGGTCATGTCCCCACAGAATTCGATCGACTATATATCGACCTGACCGTGTACATTATCATGATTAGCAGAATTTAAACAAACTATGCACAGGCTTTATTAATGGAATTGATCACTCCTCGTGCGTACAGCTTCCCACCTATGAGCTCCTCATTTCAATTAATTTTATATTGCGATAAATCTGTGCACCGTTTGTTCGTTCGCACTCACAACCTCCGGCACGCGGCTTTATCATTTTGTTTTGGAATGCGAGGTGCGACCAGACTTATGCCGTTGATCATGGCCACGTGCAAATGATTCCACATTTTTTCCAGATTCTTGCTGCTTTTGGTTCTTTATCTCGAAGGTTCCTTGCCAGCTTTAAATTCAGCACGACCAAGAACTGCATCGAATTCAGGTCGATGACCGCCGAGCACGCATAATTAAGCCTATTGCAGCCGCCGAGTAATTCAGTTCTTAGTGGGCGTGAGTCAGCCCCTTAAACAGTTAATTTTGGAAACCTTTTCGTTGTCTTCCTGACAGCTGGAGTGTCGTCATCGCAACGTGATACTTTGCATCAAGCTTTGAACATTGAAAATATATATATATATATAAATTTTTTTTATGTAAATGAGCATTAAATAAATAAATAAAATAAGCTCGAAGTCTGCTCTCCCACTAAAAAAAGAGTTCCGGAGTCCCTGGCTATACTAATTGTCTCGAGCATAGCCCAAACCTTCACCCGCTGCCATTACGACCCGGACGCGACAGCGGTGTGCCAGAGAACACTGCGAAACTATAATTATAGAGCTCCTCGATCACCTCGATCGAAGCACCTCGATCGAGGGCGCGGTTGTGCTACCCAGTTCCGTGTTCTAGCGCACACTAGCAATTTATTTTTGAGAGCCTCTTCCTCCTCGTACCTTGCACACTTCTGATTTCTTAACATAAATCCTTTCAGTGCATCAATTTACCTATTCAGCAATCTATATTTCCCCCTCTGCTGGTCCTAAGTCGCTGATTTCAGGTCAGTGGCAATATAGTACTTATGATTCTACCACGCACCGTGCCAGAAAATACTTTTTTGCAGCAATTACAGACTTTTCAAGCACTTGCTGCATTTAGGGGAGTTCTAAAAGAAGTGTTTATTTTATCGTAGATAACACAGAAGTTGCTGTTTACAGCGCAGAGAACAGGGAAGGGCCCAGCGTTATTTATGATCAAGAGCCGCGCAACAGGAGCTTTTATATTTCGAAACCGAAACTGAAAATGTTCTAGCGTCGTCTGACGGCTAGGCCCAGACTTTATAGGTGCTTCCTGTTTGTCGTAAGCCACAAAACTTTCTGCTTAAAGCACTAAGTAAAAAGCGCAAAGCACAATCAGGCACCGCGCGCCACAATAGCTTCCAGCTTTGAAACCGAAACCGAAGGCGATTTGTCACATAGCGACTACTTTGTGTAATGCAGTGGCGATCAAAAATCGCAGAACACTTCAGACATTTAGGTTACAGCGGTACCATAAAGCTCATACATGATAGAGCCCATAGAGTTACACTAAGCCACCCTATTCACACTCCATGGGCAGTCACAGGTGCGAGACCGATTTGACGGGCTAGTTGGTTCTGCAGTTGGTTCTGCTTATGTTGGACCAACGCTCTGTGGCACGGCTTGACACGGACCTCATAACTATTTCCCCTTCAAAGTAGTATTTGTAACTTTTCAACTATAAGTATTTCATGGTGTGTAGAGCCCCGCGTCGTCTGCTACTACATGCGGTCAATCAGCAGTCAACTGGATGGCCGGATGCGCTGCACGAGGAGGCTGCGACATGGAGCGGTATAGAGATCACGGTCGGAGACGCAAGTTCTGCCGCAGGAAATAAATAGACGAAATTGAACGAATAAAACGTGTTTATTATTCTGGTTTGTAACGAAGAGGTCATCATCATCATCGTATGCAGCGCCCTGTGCGGTGCGCGTCGCCAAGCCAATCCAAGTCTGCGGTCGTTTGCGTCCAACGTTTGCGTCATCACTCGTGTCGGTGTGTGTGGTTGTTACTGTTATTAGATTGTGTGTTTTGCAGCCACATGTGACACTTCCACTATGGGTTCGTCAGCTGCGGCGAGCTATGCGTACGTGAAATACTTCGACCGACGGCGCAAAAGCTATCGTACACGTCTCTATGTCGTCCTTGTTTCCTTTGCGCTACACCTATCCATGATGCCTCACCGACTGGCGTTAGCGACCTGGCGAAAAAAAGGACGTCTACTGGCGCGGCGGAAAAGATGAGAAGGCATTCTATTCCGCCCAAGTAATGGAGCTTGGAGGTGAGTTTTGCAGTTACTTCGCTACGTGGTCAGATTTCAGAAGTGCCAAACGTGTGATGCGTGTACAGTCAAGCCTAACGCTTTTAGCAAAGCTTGGTGGCGTTTTACATAAAGTCGATGCACATGCTTTTTTACTGTTGCGAGCACTTGCAGAACGCTTACGATACCACTTCCTCTGTGCTTGCGATCCGAGCCCACAGCAGCCCAGCGCACGCTTCCCAAAGAAGGGAAAAACTGCGTGGTCGCGTTGTAGCAGGTCTCGACGTAAGCGTCACTCTGAGCGAAATAATATTTCGTGATTTTTTCATGAATTCAAGTAATTGCATGAGGCAGGGAGAAATCGGCTGTGTTCAGATCTGCTAATTTTTCGCATATATGATTCTTGGAAAGCAATGAACGCGACACACTAACTGATCCGTTTCCGTAGCTTGCCCTGTGTTTGCTGTCGCTTTCATTATTTTATCTCTCATTTCTTGTGTTCCAGTAACAAAAGCGGAGCTTATCCAGAGGATGTCGAAGAGAAAAATCACTGCAATGGACCTTGAAAAGTCTGAGCCAGCAACAACAGTTGCACAGATACATGTATGTACTGAGCGAAGTTTTACTGCGGATGCCTCTGCTACTGCCACTCGCACGCTTACCAGTCGCAATATGTACATTACATAGCAGCATACTTCAGAGCCAGACAGGCGTCTCTGTCTGTGTGTGTCTAAAATATTTATGGTTGCGGGAAGCAGCCAGGCTCTCTTCAGCAACAGAGAGCTTTGTAGCGGATCTTATGAATTGTAGTATAGAGATATTGCTTAAATGCTACCATTGTAAAAGATTGCGTAGGACACTAGAGAACCGCATGTGGAATGGAAGCATCGTCTGTTTTTTGTTCTCTCATATATTGTGTGCTTCATGTCAGGTCAAAGTTTCATTTTTCGTATTGCCTCCTCGCATTGTTGTCTAAAATATTTATTGTTTGGGGGAGCAGCCAGGCTGCTCTTCAGCAACAGAGAGCTTTGTAGCGAGCCCACCGATACGGCGTTGCGGGACAGCGCACTTCTCTCATTGCAGCACGTTGTCTTAGCTTCGGCTTGCAACTCGGTGGCCTGTTTTCTCAGTGCCATGATGCTGGTTAAATATATGTATTGCTGGAAATTTATAAGCCATGCTATTCTTCGTTATGCGGCTTACCAAAGCGAATCGGGCCACGTGAGCACGATAGGGCCTCTGATAATTATTATTCACGAGGGGTGATAATTATTATTCACGTGTCTATCGAAAACACCGGTGCCGCGCTGTGGGCTACAACTGCGGTGGGCTCTCTCCGGTCGGGGCGGCTCTTGTCAAGACACGATTAATTACTGGAAGGCACCGTTCCCCTCTTCCCGTCATCTGTCCATCGTCGGTCGCTTCTTGCAGGGAACCAGTCAAAGGGGGAAGGTCATTTGCATCGAGCCGAGTGTGGGAAGAACAGGCTCCTTCCCAGCTAGTCATCCTTTCTTTTTGTGCAGTCGTCGGCCACCTGATGACGCTGTCGAAATTGCCGCTGCTGTTGCTGCGCCACCGTGGTCATCCCTGTCGATGGGATCTGCACCTTAATCCTCTTCGGCTGGTGTGCATTCCGTTCATAACAGGCCCAACGCGGACGCCACCGAAAGCTCCCCATTTGACTTTCAAACAAAAGGGGTGCTGTCTACTCTTGTAAACGGAAGGGCAGCCACACAGAACAAGCAGGGATGGAGGACTAAAGCTAGTAGACCAAGCGGAAGGGAGAAAAACCTCTGAGAGGGAATGGAAGGAGAGGAGCATGGAAAAGTAGCTAGTTTGCCATATATGTAACTCCAATATAATGTCTTTTATTAAAGAATTGTTTGCGGTTGTGTGTTCCGGGGACGGTGCCTCACAACAACCTTGGTAGAGGACATTTTCAGCCAGAGGGTGGTCGGGGCCCTTTAAGTAGTGGCTGCCGGCTGGCGTGCATGTGTGCTCTGCCAAATTTGTTGTTCAAAATTTTTATTCTCTACGGAGGTCATTTTCATTTGACAGCTGAAGATGAAGCATAACCTTGCGTGTGCCGATTCGGTCGTTCCCATAAAGCTTGGTGATCGGGTCTTCTGCCACAAGTGCTTAAAATACCTGAGAAATACCGTATGCATACTTCACCTTGCATTTGACTCATCAAAAAGAAAAATTTCCCAGTGTGGATCATCATGCCTGCACACACAGTGCGGGGCCGACATGCAAGGCCAGATTGTAATGCCTTTCATTCGAGTGCTAGCTTTGCAGTAAAAGCGATAGCATACAGACACGACGTGCAGCTAAATTTGTACAGTACACGCACTTCAGAAAATTGTTCAACCAGCTGATATGCACGCTTGTCAAAATTATGCGTGCATTACTTGCTGGCAGCAATATTAACAGCTGGAGGGCGGCAGACTACAGTTGAGCGGAACATATCCTGATTGTTTTCTGCTTACAGCCCACAGGAATTAGTTCACAAACAGAAATTGCAACTACCACAGGAGAGTCAGTATAGGCAGGGTCGATCATTGGCGCCCAAGTAATTAGTGTGTAGTTAACAAATATGCAATAATCTGAGACTACAGCATGTTGTTTGAGCAGTGCATGCGCAGTTTTTCTCTCCTCCTCATCATCATCAGCCTCACTACACCCACAGGGCAAAAGCCTCTCCCATGTCTTTCCAATTAACGCTGTCCAATTAACCTCCTATGTGGTGTCAAATGCAAGTCTTTAGAGTGCGACTGCCCGTCACATATGCTTTTGAGGATATCTCCAAGCTTACATGCAGACTTCACGACAGCACACAACGCACTGAAGGACATATACTTGCGTTGTTGCCGCCGATGTATGCATCTGAGTGCAAGAGTCCGCGGCTGCCCTGAATAACTAACGTCCTTTCTTTCGCTCCCAAGGATCAGATTTCTACCGTACGCATGCGAGCAATGAGACGCAACAGCACGCAAAGCAGCAGAGGGCACTCGCCTTCCGTGATCCATGGACGGCCTTGGCGCCATGATTGCCAGCAGGCTGGTTCTGGCGGCGACCAGTTCATGTGAGCATGATGCACCTTCCTGTCAGGAGTGAATTTTCTGGCAGCGAACAGGCTCTCCGAGCGCGGCAATTTGAAAAAGCCCAATGATAATTTAAAGATGTATAGACACCTAATTTTGGTGGCATGTTTTCTTCTCTACAATGATTCAGAAGACACTACTATGAATGAATTATCATGTGGTGTTTGCCTGGGACCTATAAATAATTTATAATCGAATTTTTCTGTCATGCTGTCTCGGTTTCAACAGCCGAGTGAAGACTGTGACATCAGAGAGGTTATATGTAACGTGAAGCATGAAAAAATGCGATATATTTGCTGCTTGATCGTTTTAATTCACTACAGTGTTGAAGCCAGCCTTCCTCAATAGTCGGAATGACAAATGTAGCAACACCGATTATATTGCAGTTTTTCATGCCTCGCATGACCTATAAGCTCACTTTGACGTCATAGTCCCCATTCAGCTCTTGAAACTGAAACAGCGCGAGAAAGAAATTCGATTATAAATTATTTAGTAGTCATGGGAGAATCTTCATCATCATCAGCCTGATTACACCCACTGCAGGTGAAGGCCTCTCCCATGTCTCCAATTAACCATGTCTTGCCAGCTGCGCCCACCTTATGCCTGCAAACTTCTTAATTTCATACGCCCACCTAACCTTCTGCCGCCCCCTGCTATGCTTTCCTTCTCTTGGAATCCCTTAAGGACCAACAGCTATCTTACCTTCGCATTACATTCCCCGCTCAAGGCAATTTCTTCCTCTTGATTTTGGCTAGGATGTCATTAACCCGCGTGTGTTCCCTCAACCACTCTTCCTGCTTCCGGTCTCTTAAAGGAGTATAGACACCTAATTTTGGTGGCATGTTTTCTTTTCTTCAATGATGCAGAAGACGCTACTATGCATGAATCACCATGTGATGTTTGCCTACGACCGCTAAATAATTTATAATTGTTTTTTCCTGTCATGCTGTTTCAGTTTTGGAACAGCCGAACGATGGCTCTGACGTCAAAGAGGGCTTTTCCTTCACGTGAGCCATGAGAAAAATGTCCATAGAATCGCTGCTTCATTGTTCTAATTTACTGCAGTGTTGAAATCAGCCTTCCTCAATTGCTGGAATGACAACAAATGTGCAAGCAGTGATTATATTGCTGTTTTTTCATGTCTCGTGACGTGTAAGCACACATTGACGTCACTGTCCTTGTTCAAGTGTTGAAGCCGAAACTGGACGAAAAAGAAGTTATAAATTATTAAGCGGTCGTAAGAGATTACTAGCTGCTACTCCATGTATAATAATGCCTTATGCATCATTACAAACAAGAAAACACGCACCCAAACGGTAGGTGTTATACTGCTTTAACGTTACGCCTATCATTTTTCTTTCCGTGGCTCACTGCGTTGTCCTCAACTTAAGCTGAACTCTTTTTGTTAGCCTCCACGTTTCTGCCCCATAGGTGGGTACTGGTAAGATACAGCTGTTGTACACATTTCTCTTGAGGGATATTGGTAAACTGCCATTCATGACCTGAGAGACCCTGCCATATGCGCTCCATCGCAATCTTATCCTTCTAGTTATTCCCTCATGATCCGGACCAGTTGTCACTATTGATACCTGCCTTAAATAGACGTATTCCTTTACGACTTCCCTTACCTCGCTACCAATTGTGAACTGCTGTTCTCTTGCTAGACTGTTGAGAATAGGAGAATACCACAAGGTAATCCATGTATAATAATGCCTGATGCCTCATTAGAAAGCAAAAACACTCACCCAAAAGATGGGTGTTTATACTCCTTTAAAGCTAGTTGGTGCATTACAGAATGTGACTCACCAGTGTTACCAGTCAAACCCTTTAACATCATATTTTGATCTCTTGATTGAAATCAAGTTTTTTGTGTTCTAGTTAATGGCATTTCATTATTTCTTTGCTCCTTATTTGGAAAAATTATTTCTCGGGACTCTGACCAGGCTCAAGAAGTGTAATGTGATAGTAAACTGAATATGTTTGAAAATCCTCTGAAGTTGCCCTTTAATTTACCTTGTACATTAGTCTTTTGTAGCAAATGTGAACACTTTTCATACTTTGCAGTCTTCCACTAGCATGGATCCTGCTGCACCACAGAACCCGGATATCTCGCTGAGGTCAGCAGCCAGGTATGAAGGTGTCGCATATTTAGAATGTAAGACAAGTGGGCTTTGATGCCCCATCGGCCAGTGCTGATAAAGGAGCAAAACACAGACGGAAGACGAGGCTGACAAAGTTCAGTTTGGTGCTCAGGAACGCTTGGCTACCGGGGTGCGCCGTGCTAACAAAGATTGTGGCCGTCCACACTTCTTGTTTGATTTGCGTCTTTACACTTGTGGAGGGGCTGGGTGCGCCGTGCTAACAAGAAGTGTCGACGGCCACAATCTTTGCTAGTACAGCGCACCTCGGTAGCCAAGCGTTCCTGTGCGCCAAACTGAACTTTGTCAGCCTCGTCTTCCGCCTGTGTTTTGCTCCTTCTTCAGCACGGGGCGCTGGGGCATCAAAGCCCAATTGTCGATCTTACAAGAATGATTTTGTAAGCTTGAAATGCTTTTAGCTCTCATCCTTGATAAATGCAGGCAAACAATCTAGAAACTGGAAACATGGGGATGAGCATCACTGCACACCTCTCGGAAATGGGAAATTTTCTGTCCGAATGATATGAAGCAGAAAAAAATTGCCTGCAGAGCAGCCCTAGGCACAATTTTAACCTGTGGCAGCTCAGAACAGCTTTGCTTAGTGATGGCTTTGTGGTCGAAATGCAGTTTTTGTTTGTGTTCTAGTTGTTGACGTTTCATTATTTTGCAGAATTATTTCTTGCAACTGAGAGTTCAAGAAGTGTAATGTGATAGTAAACTCAATGTGCTTTAAAATCCCCTGGAGATGCCAATTAAAGGAACACTGAGGAGAAATTGAAGTTGGCTTGTATCGGTAGAATATAAGCTCCTGATCACAAAAACGCCACTCTTACTGAAAAACAAAGCTCTTGTAAAGTAGAAAATAGCAAGAACCAAAATGCAGGTATCGCCGCCACAGGGCAATCTCGCAAGTACAAGCGTGATGACGTCATTGGACAAGAGACGCCACCTTGGAGGAATTTTCCTTCCTACATGAAGCTGCGAATCTCTGAGGCTGACAAAGGAAGGTTGCGTGGTTCAATATTGAAGTAAGTTTTGTTTTAAAACCGATAGTGCACTTTTATCACACAAGGAAGACAGACAAAAGACAACCTGAATGTTGGAAGCAAAGAAAGCCGATGCTTGGCGGCGCCACAGGCGGCCAGGAGAGTTTCGACTTGTTATGGCGCTTCGCGTCTATGAGCTTTGTGTGCCTCATGGTTTTGTTTTTGACGCGTCTCGATTTACAAGCGCCGAACAGCAGAGGAACTCCAAGTGCCGCTTCAAGTGCTAGTTAACCTTTGAAGGAGCCTGTTAAGGCTGGTCAGATGATTGCCGCGGTCGATGAAAAACCATGATGGCACGATGGCCGGTGATCGTACAAGGCAGTGCGCAGTACAAAGAGCACTTGTGTCTTCGCACGCTCGCCCAGCGAAACATTCCTGGCTGTGCCAGTCAACTTCAAACTACTTAACGAAAATTTTTTGTTAGAGACGGGAGACAGGGTATAAGGCAGTTAAGAAAAATATGCTGATGGCCTAGCTCTGTTAGGCCAGCATATACGTAGCGAAAGCGCGGAGACTTCTGCATCGGAAGAGTGCATTCACTAGATGCGCCTTTATTCATGGTTAAATCTTGAGCCGTCGTGGCGGAGTGGTAGAGTCCGCCTCAAACTATAATGGCCCTGGTTCGATTCCGAGCCTCGGCACAGGTTTTTTTTTATTCAGTGAGTGGGCGGGGGGTTTCAGTGGCGCGCATAGATGCCGCCACCGAATACGTTGGTTAGTGGATAAACGCAGGCTCTGTTAAAGGGGCAGTTAGGAGAACTCTATCAAATTATTTTGGTTAGCAAAATCTGATAGTTCGGCATTTCAAGGCTTTGTTGCCGCCTGTCCGGGAGTGAAAGATGCATTTATTTCAAAGAAATTTGGATTCAAAGTTGAAAAAGTTTTTCTCGCCACTCCGATTCAAACTCGGGAACTTTATGACATCACGGTGCACTCTTTGACGTTAAAGGACGCAGTGACGTGAAACGTGACGTAAGCGCAGTTGTGATTTCTCGCGGCTAGCGGTGTGGTCTAGCAGCTGAAATGAAAGCTACTGCTGCCGCGCGTTGAAGGCATCTATCGGGGGTCGCTACCGTCGCTTCGTTTACGTTTGCACCGGCGTCTTGCCTGCGTTATGATCGATCCCGTTCCCGAACCTGACGACGAAGTTCTCGCAAAAACTCCGGCCTGCATTTCAGCGACCTCAGCCCCACAGAGCGTGCGATGCTTTTGAGGGAGCACGGTTAGGTTAAGTGCCGGCGGGTTGTTTCCCCCTTCCGCCATGAGCAGCCGTTGCAAATTAAATATCATACCCTAGTGCGGGGAGTCACAAGGGGCCAGGACAAGGTCGGTGAGTCGCGCCCATTGGAGGCTGGCCGGGGCTTAGGGGCGAACGGATTGCGATTCCTTGAACGGCGCAGTTGCACGGTGCAGCAGGCGGCATCGAGGTCTCCCACGGTTGCAAGGGCCAGGTTATTTATTTTATTTTTTGCCAAGAAAACGGATGGGTACTCAAGGGCGCTTGCGTTTAAAGTTGGCGGCTTGAAATAAAGCCCACGCTTCAACGGCTTTCGTGCGTTTCCGGCAGTACGGGGTCTACTGGATCGGGCTCTCTCGCCCACTTGCATGTACCTTCATATGTGTACTGTGAATGGATTAAATTAGCCGAGAGCTCGAAAAGAACAGCTGCGTCCAACTGCCGAAGCTATTGAATGACGTCACAACACGTACCTCGACGCAGAGCTGAATCGGTCTGGCCGGGCCGGCGGCAGCTGGCGCACCCTTCGCAAAATAGAGACATGCTTAAAGTCTCCGCCAGTGCGGTCAGAGTGCGCCGAAACCGCCGAACGCGTTGGCGGTCAAGCACAGTTGGAGCATAGAGGGTCTCGGTTTGGCCGACGTGACGTCGCCATGCAGCGCGCGCGCACATTACTCCGGAGTGTAAACGCACCTTAACAGAGCCTGCGCTTAACCGCTAACCAACGTATTCAGTGGCGGCACCTATGGTAGCCACTGAAACCCTCCGCCCACTCACTGAATAAAAAAAAAAACTGTGCCGAGGCTCGGAATCGAACCAGGGCCTTTGTAGTTTGAGGCGGAGACTCTACCACTCCGCCACGACGGCTCAAGATTTAACCATGAATAAAGGCGCATCTAGTGAATGCACTCTTCCGATGCAGAAGTCTCCGCGCTTTCGCTACGTATATCCTGGCCTAACACAGCTAGGCCATCAACAATTTTTTTAACTGCCTTGTACCTTGTCTCCCGTCCCTAATAAACGATTTCCGTTAAGTAGTTTGAAGTTGACTGGCACAGCCAAGAATGTTTCGCCGGGCGAGCGTGTGAAGACACAAGTGCTCTTTATACTGCGAACTGCCTTGTACGATCACCGACCATCGTGCCATCATAGTTTTTCATCGACCGTGGCGATCATTTGACCTGCCTTAACAGGCTCCTTCAAAGGTTAACTAGCACTTGAAGCGGCACTTGGAGTTCCTCTGCTGTTCGGCACTTGTATATCCAGGTGCGTCAAAAACAAAACCACGGGGCACGCAAAGCTCATAGACGCGAAGCGCCATAACAAATCGAAACTCTCCTGGCTGCCTGTGGCGCCGCCAAGCATTGGTTTTCTTTGCTTCCAACATTCAGGTTCTCTTTTGTCTGTCTTCCTGGTGTGATAAAAGTGCGCTATCGGTTTTAAAACAAAACTTACTTCAATATTGAACCGCGCAACCTTCTTTTGTCAGCCTCAGAGATTCGCAGCTTCCATGTAGGAAGGAACATTCCTCCAAGGTGGCGTCTCTTGTCCTATGACGTCATCACGCTTGTACTTGCGAGATTGCCCTGTGGCGGCGATACCTGTATTTTGGTCCTTGCTATTTTCTACCTTACAAGAGCTTTGTTTTCAGTAAGAGTGGCGTTTTTGTGATCAGGAGCTTGTATTCTATCGATACAAGGCAACCTCAATTCCTCCTCAGTGTCCCTTTAATGCGCGTTTATAGCCTGGCGTAACGCGTGCGCGCGCACTGCACACAAACGTCACGGCGGCCAAAGCGAGACCCTCTATACTCCAACTGCGCTTGACCGGTGACGCGTTCGGCGGCTTAGGCGCACTCTGACCACACTGGCGGAGACTTGGAGCATGTCTCTGTTTCGCGCCGAGTGCGCCAGCTGTGCCAGCCAGACCAGACTGATACGGTCCGCGGCGAGGTGCGCGTTGTGGCATCATTCAATAGCTTCGGTCGTTGGGCGGTGCTGTTCTTTTCGAGCTCTCGGCTAATTTAATCCATTCACAGTACACATCTGAAGGTACATGCAAGTGGGCGAGAGAGCCCGATCCAGTGGACCCTGTACCTCCGGAAACGCGCAGAAGCCGTTGAAGCGTCGGCTTTACTTTCAAGCCGCCTACTTTAAGTGCGAGCGCCCTTGAGTACCCATCCTTTTTGTGGCAAAAAATAAATAAATAACCTTGCCCTTCCAACCGTGGGAGACCTCGACGCCGTCTTCTGCACCGTGCAACCGCGCCGTTCAAGGAATCACAATCTGTTGACCCCAAAGCCCCGGCCAGCCTCCGATGGGCGCGACGCACTGACCTTGTCCTGGCCCCTCGCGACTCCCCGCACTGGGGTTATGATATTTAATTTGCAACGGCTGTTCATGGCGGAAGGGGGAAACGACCCGCCGGCGCCTAACTGAACCGTGCTCCCTCAAAAGCATCGCACGCTCTGTGGGGCTGAGGTCGCTGAAATGCAGGCCGGAGTTTTTGCGAGAACTTTGTCATCGGGCTCGGGAACGGGATCCATCGTAACGCCGGCAAGACGCCGGTGCAAACGTAAACGAAGCAATGGTAGCGACCCCCGATCGATGCCTTCAACGTGTGGCGGCGGTAGCTTTCATTTTGGCTGCTGCTAGACCGCACCGCTAGCCGCGAGAAATCACGGAGTCTGCGTTTACGTCATGTTTCTTGTCACTGCGTCCTGTAACGTCATAAGAGTGCGCCGTGATGTCATAAGAGTTCCCAAGTTTGAATCGGAGTAGCGGGAAAAACTTTTTCAACTTCGAATCCAAATTTCTTTGAAATAAATGCATCTTTCGCTCTCGGGCAAGCGGCAACAAAGCCATGAAATGCTCAACTATCAGACTTTGCTTACAAAAGAAATTTGATTGAGTTCTCCTCACTGTCGCTTTTGATGTACCATGTACAGTCTTGGTCAAAAGTGTTTAGGCTACAGCATTCAGCTGCAGTGAAATCAATGTTCCTAGAATAATTCATGTAGCGGATCATTCAAAACTGTAGTCAAGCGGGAAGCTTCTGTATCGCAAGAAGAAACCTGCTAGCATTTCAAGGTCACTTGGTCTTTAATATTGCTGTAATGGCTCTGTTATACGGCTGAAGCGAAAAGCCTTTGGCCTTAAGACTTCGCCGACACTGTACATTACTCTTGTTGCAAATGCGAACACTTTGCACACTTTCCAGGCTTCCACTAGCATGGGTCCTGCTGCACCACGGAATCCAGGTGTTCTTGCTGAGGTCAATGGCCAGGTACGATGGCTTCTCATATTTAGAACTGGTTTGTAAGCTTGAAATGCTTTTAGCTCTCGTTCTTGGTAACTGCAGGCACGCAATCTAGAAACTGTGCAAACGTATAGGGCTGAGGATCAGTGCACACCTCTCGGACACGTGAAATTTTCCATCCAAATGGCATGGAGCGGAAAACATTGCCTGCACAGGAGCCCCAGGCACAATTTGAACCTGTGACAGCTCAGGGCAGCTTTGCTTAAGGAACTCTTAGATCACTAGACCATGACCACAACCTTTCACCTTTCATGTTCTAATTAGCACAGCCTCTTGTGCTAAGATTTAATTGCTGTGTTTTAAATATTCATGATCTTTCATTCTGTTAGTTCTGTGCTTCCGAATATTTGGCAGCGTTACTGTTGCCAGGGTGCAGTGGAGCCTGAAGTAGAGGTAAAAAGGCTCATCTATGTTGTCCAAGGCAGCTTGATATGATTGCACACAAACGTGACCTGGTGGCCCATCGCGCTGCTCACTCCAAAGAAGAGAGCGATGTGTCATGTTTTATCATTAGTAGCGTTTGCAAGGAAAACTGCCATTTTCGTAATGTTACGTATAGGAGTCCTGAGGAATAGGATTTTAGCAGTTTTAATGTGGCAAATAATAACTCTCTCCCCTATCTGTTACAGGGCTTTGTACAATGCATATGTGCAGCTGTTTTATTGCAGGTCCACCTCGGGAGCGGAAACTGTCAGTGCAGAGCGGTGGCGCTGGCTTCTTTCCCGAGGTCGAGACTTCTTGTTTTGCACGGACGCCACAAAACTTTTGTGGGGTTCCCCACAAAAGTGACGCTCCCCATGCTCCTTCCCCGAAGAGCCTTAGGGGAAAGAGCGTTCAGGGAAGGAGCATCACCGGCTCAGTAGGCCGGCAATTCCTTAAGGCTGGTGCCATGCAGAAGCCTCGGATGAGCTCAGAAAAACTAGCAGCTGTGGGCAGTAAGCCTCTTTTATTTAGGTACATTTCCTGACTGACAAAGGCATTTGTTTATTTAAGTGTGCATGACTTAAATACCTTTATTTTACAGCACCTGCATGTCTTCAATTTTGTCATGATTAATACTCTTATCAGATGCATTTGATGCATACATCAAAGCTGCACGAGCTGCCGAGGATGAGAAAATCCTGAGAGCAGTTGAATTGCTACCTGGCGGACATGCTGAGGGACATCAAGTAATCATCGCCTGCACCTGCCCCTGTAGTCAATGACTGTAGTCAGATAAAAATGATAAAATAAAGGCAGCAAGAAAAATTATTTCATTGACTGCAGCCTGGTATTTAGTGCTGGGATGCAGCATTTGCTGCACTGAAGGGTTGCAAGTTCATTCAGGTAGCCTACATATTCAGAGCTATTAACTGTACACCAGAGTACGTGTTGCAAGGCCATTGTATCCCCATGTCGAGGCCCTCGTATCTGTACGAAGGTTACGTGGCCCTCGTATATACGAGGGCCGGGAGTGACACATATCCAATAGCGTATATATGAGGCACGTATCACACGTATATATGTGTTTCGCCATACGTGGAGAGGAACGCGTATGCTATACGAGCACGTATACATACGAGCATATATGTGGACACATATCCAATAATTGCGTATATATGAGACACATTTAACACATATATACGAGATTTTTCAATAGGGTATGCAACGCTCTCCGAAGTAGGCAGTGCGCTGCCGTGACGTCACGTCAGTGTTGGGGCAGGAATGAGCAGAGTCTCAGGAGTGCCTTCTCCCCGCATTCCCTGTGGCCAGCGCACACGTGGAAGTCACGATCGCCGCTGGCGCGGGGGACGAGGAGGGATATCAGTGTATCTCACATCCGCCTCTTCTTAAGAAGCCCCCCGAACGCAGAAGCAGGGGCAACTTTACTTGATCTTATCCGCCATCCAGGGATCGAGGTTCGAAGTTCTTCGGCTCCCGCAGGTGCATCAGTTGACGGCTGCGCCACGGCTGCGCCACGCCCACGCCGATCAGCTGCTTCCTTCCGAAGGCTTGGCTTTCCGCGCGATGACGCTGTCGCAAGGCCTCTTGTTCCCAGTCTGGGTCTTCTGAGTGCGCGCGGCTGCGAAGTTCCGGTTAATTCGGTCGACCACTTCATTGGCGCCAGCTGCGGTGACTTGGAGGCCGGGACCATGGCTGTGCCACCCTAGGTACTGGGTCAGGTTTCTTCAGGGGCTAGGGCTGCGGCACTTCTATGGTTGAGGCCGCGGTTCGGTTGCCCTGGCACACGTGGTGAGCAGGCGAGGGCCCAGGGTTGCGGTGGTAATGGAGCCCCGGCAGGCGGTGGCGCACGTTTGGCGAGTGGGCAGCTCCGATGCGGTGTGACCTGTATCCAGGGCTGGATGATTGGAGCAGGGTGGCGACTGCAGGTCACGGGCGGGGCGTAACGCCTAGCTTTGGACGCGGCGCGTTGCCGAAGCTGAATGGTGGCTTGCAGTTGGTAGTGACGAGCGATGTCGATCTAATGTGCCCTGCTCCTTTTCCATCTGCGCTGAAAAAGGTTAACACAGATGTCGATAACTCACGCACCGCGTGCTACGCAGCTGGTCGACCCTAATGTCAGTCATGGGGGCTAACGCAGGTTAGTCTTACCAGACACTGAGTGTCATGAGCGGCCCCTAAGTCCATGCATCTAACGAGACTTCCTGCCGGCTAGCGCCCTCTAGGCTGCGCAGGGAGATTCTATTTCTGCCTAGGGCGCAAGTTATAGCGGGACGTGGGTTTCGCCGGCTGATCGCAGCGCTCGTTATCCGACTGCGGCGCGGGTCGGGCTGTGTCCTCAATCCGCCCATCTCGCTGCACGTAACGTTTCAGGCCGCATACGTGCACCTGCCCACCTGTCGGTTTCGACCGCAAGTCCTCGAGCCTGTAAACAAGCGAGGAAAGTTTCTCTCGCACGTGGAACGCCACGATTCATTTCGGCGCCAACGAGACCGCAAAATGCTTGCTAGCCTCTCTGCGAACGTGCTGGCGTCGACGCACCAGATCGCACATTCGTAGTGAACATGCCGGTGCGAGCGGATGTACTGCGCTTATTTCTGCTGCGCCCTAGCAGTGCCCAGGTTGCGGCGAGGCTTGCGTAAAGCTTCCGTAATCTTAGGGCGCAGCTGCGTCGCGTGTTCAGCTCGTGCTGACGAAGCGACTGGCGTCTTCCTGCTGTCCGATAGAATCCGGTCCATCGGATTTAGCAGTTCTCTACCCAGATTAAGAAAAGTGGGCGGATACCCAGCAGAGCGGATAACGGTCGATTGCAAAGCAAAGGTGATCTCTGGCAGATAGGAGTTCAAGTCTGTGCCTCTCAGAGTACGCGACAAGCATCTGCTTATCGTTTCGATTGACTCGTTCCGTGAGGCTCGACCGAGCATTATATGTGGTCGTTTTCTTGTGCTTAATGCCGAGTGCAGCGCACGAATCAACGAACACCTTGGCAGTGAAGTAGTGCGCGTTGTCTATTTTCAGCTGCTCTGGGAAACCGAACCTGGTGAATACGTCCATCAGATTCTCCATGATTACTCTTGCCGTCAGATTTTTGAGGGGAAAAAGTTCAACCTTCTTGCTGAAGTGATCCGTGACTGCCAGCAAGAACTTGTTCTTACTCGGTGCCATGGGATATGGTCCCATGATGTCACACGCCGCGCTTTTCCAGAGAGTCTGGCTGTTAATCGGGTGCTTGAGGCCGGGTGGTCATCCACCTCGGGGCTTCACACTTTAGTGCACATGGCACGGGAGGGCGTAGCGTATTACGTCCCTTTTCATGCCAAGCTAGGTATCAAAGCGACACAACTTTGCATAAAGTCTTGGGGCCGCTTGCATTCCCAGCTATGCATGAGTCATGAAAGTAGCATAGCAGTGCTGCTCTCAATGCTCGCGGAATCACCACCTTGAACGCCTCGTTTGTGTCGTTCTCGGAAGGAATATACCTTAGCAGGATGCCTTTGGAATCCTGCAGATACGAATCTATCGCGGTCACAGCACTACCAGCTGCTTCCAAGCGCTACACACCGAGAGCAAAACAAGCGGTCTCCGTGCGCGCCGGCTCCTCTGCCGCCCTGCTTCCGGAGCCCAGTCGAACACCTTTCGACAAAACGTATCCCTCTGCTGAGCTTCGAGTAGCTCCTTTCTGCTGAACATGATCCCACAGAACCCGCGTAGTCCACGTGATTCACGCTCTTGCCCTGGATCAATGGTTGCTCCGCGTTCCTTACTTGGGCTGGGTATGTTCCTTACTCTTGACCGGCGTTCGTGAGAGTGTGTCAGCCACAGCGTTGTTTTAAAGCGAAAGCTTTGCTACACCAGCCAGTGAGTCATTTCAGCTGGTAGCGCCATATTCCGTATCCCGTATTTCGTATGCCGTGTCGACCTTGAGCCGCCGTTGCCTAGCAACGCCGCAGCAGCGCTCCAACAGATGGCGCCGCCGTCGACGCCGCTGCAGTCGACGCTTGCTCCACCAGATAAGCTCCGCTGGGGTAGAGGGAGAGGAGGCATCGCCTCGTGGTGGGGATATATATATGGGCTTCACCTCAGTGTGTTGTAGTCGTTATGGAGAGCGCGAAAGAGCCGCAACAACGCCAGAATGAAGATAGCAAGAGACAACGCGCTCAAGAGACGCCAGAAGAACGCGCCGCACGACTCTAGAAGCATCATAGCGAAGAAGACGACTCGAGAAGCATCATAGCGAAGATGCGGCAAGAAGAAGTCGTGCCACGTCCCGGAGCGAGTCAAACTGCGGAAGAGACCGTTTTGAGTTCTCGAGACCGTCGGAATGAGAGGCGGCGTACACGACGTGCTGTAGAAACGAAGCTTTCGCAATTGAACTAGTGTAATCAGAGCTGGGTCAAAGCCAACTTTTTCTGTTTGTCTTAGCGCACGGAGAAGTCGTAACGGTGCAGCAACAGGGACCAACGCGCTAGGCGGCCGCTCTGCTCGCTAAGTCGTCTCAGTCAGGTGAGCGCCCTGTGATCCGTCTTGATTACAAGTGCCACCCCGTCGACGTAGTTAGTAGTCGAACTTTCGTAGATCAAAAACTATCGCGAGACATTCCTTCTCTGTCACCGAGTAGTTTCTCTCAGCCTGCGTCAATGAACGGCTCGCGAATGCTACAGACAGAGAATGCCTTCATGCTCCTGCAACAACACCGCTCCTAAGCCCAGGTCACATGCGTCAATTTTAATCACAAACTGCCTGTTTAATTCGGGTAGCTGCAACTCAGCTGTGTCAGCGAGAACTTTAGTGAGGTTGTGCAGTGCATCCTCTTGTTTGTGAAACCAACTCCAGCGCTCGCCTTTCTTCAAAAGCGTTGTCAAAGGCGCGTGCAGCGCTGCGCAATCCGGGATGAACTGGCGGTAAAAGTTCGCCATTCCCAGGGAGCGTCTGATTCCGGCGAGATCTGTGGGCGACGGAAACTTAAGCAAAGCTTCAAGCTTATCATCGCACGGCAGAATGCGCCATCTGTAAACCGTCAACCCCAACAGTGTTATTCGGGTCACGGCTATCTGTACGTTCTTCAGGTTAAAAATGATTCCCGCGAATCTCAGTCTCTCTAGGACGTCCCTCAAGTGGCGCAGGTATTCCTCGAACGTTTTCGAGTACACCACGACGTCGTCCGGGTACGCGAGTGCATGTTGCCACTTCACATATCCCAGAACACGGTCCATTATGCGCTTATATGTAGCAGGTGCTCCTACCAAGCCAAAAGGCATTCTCTTGAATTGAAAAAGGCCTGTGTGTCGAGTGAAAGCAGTTTTCTTCTTATTACGCTCATTCATTTCAGCCTCAAATTATCTGCGGCTAGCACCGAGCGTTGTAAGGTACTTCGCCCCACCTAGATCGGACGCTAGGGAAGAAACAGTTGGTAGAGGGATGTGCGTCTTTCCTCGTGACCTCATTCAGTCTGCAGTAGTCCTCGCGAAGTAGGTACGTATCGTTTTTCTTTGGAACTAAGACTACCGGGAAGCCCCAAGGGCTCTTAGGCCTCTGAACAACGCCAGTGTCGATAAGTTCGTATAAGGCGCTGTCCAGTGCTTTTCTCTTAGCCAAGCTATTTGGTCCAGGATTGCACTTCCAAGGCAGTGCGTCACCCGTGTCTATTCGGTGCCTAACTAGGGTAGTGAGGCCCGGGCGGTCAGTCAATGTCGCGTTGTACTCGTAGAGGAACGATGACAACCGTGCCTTCTCCCTCTCCGTCACGCTGTTCACCTTCGAGAACAAGGGGTGCGCTGACCTTCCTTGCGCGGCAGAGCAGTTTTCTACCGCGGCAACCTTCTCTCTGTCTTCTTTCTCAGCGGTGATGGTCCGCTCGCTTCCTGGTTCTCGGGTTGGCGGGGTGGATTTGTTGTTGAGTTGAGATGTTGAATGCTACTGGTGGGGTTAGCCTTTCTTTATCTGCTGGCAATTGCTCCACCGTAGCGTCCCTTCTATATTAACAATGTCCTAAAGCCTGTCGCATCTACCCCGCTATGCGCACAGTTTCTTATAATAGCACATATTCCTCCCGCCGTCGCCATCTAAGCACACAATCAATCCACACAGTCTACATCACAGTCCACTCCAGAAGTCAACATCTATGTACATATTCAGTCACAGTAGAACATAGGTCAATGTAGTGCCGCAATTCATACACACATTCACTCACAGTATAACGTATTCTACTCCGGAAGACACCATCTACGCACACATTCAATCACAGTAGGCCATAGTCCGTTCCTGCTGTCACCATTTAGAAACAAGATCCGTGTCCTGCAGAAATGTTAAAAGAAGGCGTGCAGCCTCACTTCTGCATGCCTGGTTTCCACTCGGGTAGACAGTGTCCTGAACTGTGCTGTGACGGGTTCCTGTCTTCTTAAGGGTGGGTTTGTCTCGGTCTCCCCCCGATCGCGCCGCCTTCGGAGTCTGAATTGTCTGCGACGCCGCGGGCGCTTTCGCGAAAGGCTTCAAGGCGCCTGACGTCCGCTCCCTGTACCATCCGCTGCTGTCTATCACAATACCAATCTTGGCTAGGAAGTCTCGTCCAAGAATTACAGGGACCGATAAACAGGGAGGATGAACGAGGCGTTGTCGCCGCACGCGTCTTTCCCAGCGAACCACTATCCTAACTGCACCGCTTGATTCCACTGTGCCGCTCGCGAGGCGAAAAGTGGTATCGCACTCTCTGAGCCGGATTTGGTTCTCGCGGAGATGGTTTAACACCTCGTCACGGAACAAAGAAGCGCTTGCTCCTGTATCTAGTAACGCGGTGAATTTCTTTTGAGCTATCGTTAGCTCAATGAACGGCGCTGACAAGTCAACAGAACTTCCTACGCGACATGCCAAAGGCGATAGAAAACCTACTTTCTCTGTGTACGCAGCGCGGGATCGAAGGTCGTTCACCGCCGGCTTTCGCCGTTTCCCGACCTTGTTTGGTCACGGGCAGGAAGGCGGTCACACTCGCGGGCGAAATGCCCCGGCTGGTCGCACCGGTAGCAACGGTTGTGCGTGCCCCTACGGTCTAGGCGCTGGTATCTATATGTTCCGGTCGGTCGTCTCGAATTCGCGGTGCGGACGGGAGGGGCCGCTCGTGCGACCGCGTGTCGGCCTCGCGATCTCGCCTAGGTTGGTTCCGCTCTGCGGCAGCGTGTGCTGCTCGCCGTGCGTAGATGAATGGGTCCAAAGCGCGGTCAGGCAACTCCAACCCCTTGGGACACGCTCGTCCGTAAACTGTGCTGACGCTTCAGCTCTGGATGGACTGCCCGCTGAGCTGCCATTCCACACGCAGCGCGGCTCAAGTGACAGCCATGTGGGATGTGGCAGCCGATATGCACGCGCAGAGAGGATGTCTCCCTGAATACGCTTCGCCTCAGCAGCCAGCTCATCCAAATCTCTGAACCTGACTCCTCTCAGGTAAGCCGTGAAGGTCGCGTGCGCTTGCCTCGTGACACGCTCAACTTTCTCCGTGTTCGTGGAGTGATCGAGGGTCAGCGAGGCGATAAAGTTCGTCCATCGCTCGGACGTACTCTAAGAGAGATTCGTCGGGGTGCTGGGTGCTGAGCTGCAGTTCTATCCTCAAACGCCACTCGTAGTTGTCGGGAAGGAATTTGTCGCGAAAGCTTGCGAAAACCCCTCCATTGTCTTCGCTCAGTTGCCGGCTAGACGGTCTCCATCAAAGAAACAGGCACAACACGCGCGAGCATTTGGGCGTCTCCGATTCCTGTCACTTGCTGATATTGCAGCAGACGGTCGAAGTACTCATTTACTCCCGTACTGTCAAATTACACAGTGTAGGTAGGCAAGTCTATCCTAACACGTAGTGCCTGGGCCGGGACTTTCAAATTGTTTTGCAAACTACCCGCTAAACTCCGAATAACGTTAATGCGGCGAGTTGGGCGTGTTGGTACATGGTTTTCTGGAAAAGCAGCGCTGAACAGACGAGGACAGAGACGAGGCGACAAGGACGGGCGCTGACGTGCTTTGCGTTCTGCACGATCCCCTCGGATGACTGCGGACTAACTCCCTCGGATTTGGGCGCAGCCGCTGATGGCGTTGAATGATGAGGCCTATGTGCCTCATTGTCCGCGCCGAGGAGCGGCGAGGCGTCCGATGTGGAGCCCCCCATACAAGGCCAGAGTCCTGCCAACGCATCAGGCTATGTCCCTCGGCTATTCCTCGTAGAACGCCAAAGATTTGCAAATTCAAACACTTGCAAAGGCGCGTCAAGTAGGGAGCCATGACTCTGCTCTGCTAGCTCTGACAGCATGAACAAAGACTTAAAGTCAGGCCTATCGGCTGTCATCCTTTTCTAGGGCGACGGTGTCGTTCGCTCGAACAAAGTTCGCTGTTAAACTGCCTACTTCGCCCCAAGTTGGGCGCCAAGATATGGGGTCACTCTGCGTCCAGCCGGCCCCTTCGTGCCAGCTACACGCAGGCGTGATTCGTACGCGATACGTTTCCCCAACCCGTGGCGCAGAGACGCTGCCACGGCCGGTTCGGACGAAATAGGCAACGGCAGGACACGCTAGGAAATAGTTTATTATCTTAACGCGAGGAAAAGCACACCACGGAAGCATGTCCCTATTGAAAAAATCTCGTATATGTGTGTTATATGTGTCTCCTAAACACGCGATTATTGGATATGTGTCCATATAAATGCTCGTATGTATATGTTCTCGTATCGCATACGCGTTCCTTGCCACGTATGCCCAAACACATATATACGTGTGACACGTGCCTCGTATATACGCAATTATTGGATAGGTGTAACATCCGTCCCTCGCTATTGGATATATGTCACACTCGTCCCTCGTATATACGAGGGCCACGTAACCTTCGTACAGATACGAGGGCCTCGTCATGGGGATACAATGACCTTGCAACGCGTACTCCGGTGTACAGTTAATAGCTCTGAATATGAAGGCTACCTGAATGAACTTGTAACCCTTCAGTGCAGAAAATGCTGCATCCCAGCACTAAATACTCGGCTACAGTCAATGAAATAATTTTTGCTGCCTTTATTTTATCATTTTAATCTGAATACGGACATTGACTACAGAGGCAGGTGCAGGCGATGATTACTTGATGTCCCTCAGCATGTCCTCCAGGTAGCAATTCAACTGCTCTCTGGATTTTCTCATCCTCGGCAGCTCGTGCAGCTTTGATGTATGCATCAAATGCATCTGAAACAGTATTAATCATGACAGAACTGAAGACATGCAGGTGCTGTAAAATAAAGGTATTTAAGTCGTGCACATTTAAATAAACGAATGTCTTTGTCAGTCAGGAAATGTACCTAAATAAAAGAGGCTTACTGGCCGCAGCTGCTAGTTTTTCTGAGCTCATCCGGGGCTTCTGCATGGCACCAGCCTTAAGGAATTGCCGGCATACTGAGCCTGCTTTGCTCCTTCCCCGAACGATCTCCTTCCCAGAAGGCTCTTCGGGGAAAGAGCATCACCAGGGAAAAGCGTCACTTTTGTGGGAAACCCCACAAAAGTTTTGTTGCGTCCTTGCAAAACAAGGAGTCTCGACATCGGGAAAGAAGCCAGAGCCACCGCTCTGCACTGACAATTTCCGCTTCCGAGGTGTACCTGCATTAAAACAGCTGCACATATGCCTTGTATAAAGCCCTATAACAGATTGGGGAGAGAGTTATTATTTTCCACATTAGAACTGCTAATATCCCATTCCTCAGGACTGCGATATGTAACAGTACGAAAATGGCAATTTTCCTGGCTAACACTACAATGATAAAACATGACACATCGCTCTCTCCTTTGGAGTGAGCAGCGCGATGGGCCACAAGGTCACATTTGTGGACAATGATATAAAGCTGCCTTTGACAACACAGATGAGCCTTTTAATCTCAACTTCAGGCTCCACTGCACCCTGGCAACAATAATGCTGCCGAATATACGGAAGCACAGAAACGATAGATGAAATATTATGAATATTAAAACACATCAATTAAATCTTAGCACAAGAGGCTGTGCTAATTAGAACATGAAAGGTTAGAGGTTGTGGTCATGGTCCAGTGACCTAAGCCAACATTAAGCAAAGCTGCCCTGAGCTGTCAAGGGTTCAAATTGTGCCTTGGGCTCCAGCAGATGCATTTTTTTTCCGCTCCATGCCATTTTGATGGAAAAGTTCACGTTTCCGAGAGCTGTGCACTGATCCTGAGCCCTATACGCTTCCACAGTTTCCAGATTGTTCGCCTGTACTTACAAAGAATGAGAGCTAAAAGCATCTCAAGCTTACAAACTAGTTCTAAATATCAGAAGCCATCGTACCTTGCCATTGACCTCAGCAAGAAAACCTGGATTCCGTGGTGAAGCAGGAGACATGCTAGTGGAAGCCTGGAATGTGTGAAAAGTGTTCGCATTTGCAACGAGATTAATGTACAGTGTCAGTGAAGTCTTCAGGCCAAAGGCTTTTCGCTTCAACCGCATAACAGAGCCATTATAGCAATATTAACGACCGAGTGACCTTGAAATGCTAGCAGAAGGTTTTTTCTTCCAATACGGAAGTTTCCTGCGTGACTACTGCTTTGAATGAACCGCTACACGCATCATTCAGGAACATTGATATCACTGCAGATGAATTCTGTAGCCTTAACAATTTTGAACAAGACTGTACATGATACATTAAAGGGACAGTGAGGAGAACTGTATCAAAATTCTGTTCTAAGCAAAATCTGATAGTTGGGCATTTCATGGCTTTGTTGCCGCTTGTCCGGGAGCGAAAGATGCATTTATTTCAAAGAAATTTGGATTCGAAGTTGAAAAAGTTTTTCCCGCCACTCTGATTCAAACTCAGGAACTCTTATGCCATCACGGCGCACTCTTATGACGTTACAGTACGCAGTTACGTGAAACGTGATGTAAACGCAGACTCCGTGATTTTTTGCGGCGAGCGGTGCGGTCTAGCAGCAGCCGAAATGAAAGCTACCGCTGCCGCCCGTTGAAGGCATCTATCGGGGGTCAAAACCGTCTCTTCGTTTACGTTTGCACCGGCGTCTTGCCAGCGTTACAATGGATCCCGTTTCCGAGCCCAATGACAAAGTTCTCGCAAAAACTCCGGCCTGCATTTCAGCGACATCAGCCCCACAGAGCGTGCGATGCTTTTGAGGGAGCACGGTTCAGTTAGGCTCCGGCGGGTCGTTTCCCCCTTCCGCAGTGAGCAGCCGTTGCAAATAAATATCATAACCGCCGTGCAGGGAGTCGCGAGGGGCCAGGACAAGGTCGGTGCGTCACGCCCATTGGAGGCTGGCCGGGGCTTTGGGACGAACGGATTGCGATTCCCTGAACGGCACGGCTGCACGATGGAGCAGTCGGCGTCGAGGTCTTCCATAGTGGCAAGGGCCAGGTTATTTATTTATTTTTTTGCCACAAAAACGGATGGGTGCTCAAGGGCGCTCGCGCTTAAAGTTGGCGGCTTGAAAGTAAAGCCGACGCTTCAACGGCTTCGGCGCTATTCCGGAGGTACAGGGTCCACTGGATCGGGCTCTCTTGCCCACTTGCATGTACGTTCAGACGTGTACTGTGGATGGATTAAATTAGCCGAGAGCTCGAAAAAAACAGCACCGCCCAACTGCAGAAGCTATTGAATGATGTCATAACGCGCACCTTGCCGCGGAGCCGAATCAGTCTGGCCAGGCCGGCGCGGCTGGTGCACTCGGCGCGAAATAGAGACATGCTCCAAGTCTCCGCCAGTGCGGTCACAGTGCGCCTAAGCTGCCGAACGCGTCGGCGGTCAAGCGCAGTTGGAGTATAGAGGGTGTCGCTTTGGCCGACGTGACGTCGACATGCAGCGCGCGCTCGTTACGCCGGAGTATAAACGCGCATTAAAGGGACACTGAGGAGAAATGAGGTTGCCTTGTGTCGATAGTATTCCAGCTCCTGATCAAAAAACGCCACTCTCACCGAAAACAATGCTCTTGTACGGTAGAAATTAGCAAGAGCCAAATACAGGTTTCGCCGCCATAGGGCAATCTCGCAAGTAAAAGCGTGATGACGTCACAGGACAAGAGACGCCGCCTTGAAGGAATGTTCCTTTTTACATACGCCGCGAATCTCTGAGGCTGACCAAGGAAGCTTGCGCGGTTCAATATTGAAGAAAGTTTTGTTTTAAAACCGATAGTGCACTTTTATCACACCAGGAAGGCAGAAAAAAGACAACCTGAATGTTGAAAGCAAAGAAAACCAATGCTTGGCGGCGCTACAGGCGCGGCCAGGAGAGTTTCGATTTGTCATGGCACTTTGCGTCTGAGCTTTCCGTGCCCCGTGGTTTTGTTTTTGACGCGCCTCAATTTACCAATGCCGAACAGCTGAGGAACTCCAAGTGCCGCTTCAAGTGCTAGTTAACCTTTGAAGAAGCCTGTTAAGGCTGGTCGGATGATCGCCACGGTCGATGAAAAACTATGATGGCAAGATGGTCGGTGATCGTACAAGGTAGTTCGCAGTGTAAAGAGCACTTGCGTCTTCGCACGCTCGCCCGGCGAAACATTCCCGGCTGTGCCAGCCAACTTCAAAGTACTTAACGGAAATCGTTTATTATGGACGGGAGACAAGGTACAAGGCTGTAAAGAAAAATTGTTGCTGGTCTAGCTGTGTTAGGCTATGATATACGTAGCGAAAGCGCGGAGATTTGTGCATCGGAAGAGTGCATTCACTAGATGCGTCTTAATTCATGGTTAAATCTTGAGCCGTTGTGGCAGAGTGGTAGAGTCTTTGCCTCAAACGACAAAGTCCCTGGCTTGATTCCAAGCCTCGGCACAGGTTTTTCGTTTTTATTCAGTGAGTGGGCGGGGGGTTTCAGTGGCTCCCATAGATGCCGCCACTGAATACGTTGGTTAGCGGTTAAGCGCAGGCTCTCGTAAGGCGCGTTTACACTTCGGAATAATACGCGCGCGCTGCACGGCGACGTCACGTCGGCTAACGCGAGACCCTCTATACTGCAACTGTGTTCGACCGCCGACGCGTTCGGCGGTTTCAGCGCACTCTGACCGCACTGGCGGAGACTTGGAGCGTTCTCCATTTCGCGAGGAGTGCGCCAGCCGCCGCCGACCCGCCCAGATCGATTCGGCTCCGCGGCGAGGTACGTGCTGTGACGTCATTCAATAGCTTCCGCAGTTGGGAGGAGCTGTTCTTTTCGAGCTCTCGGCTAAATTAATCCATTCACAGTACACATATGAAGGTACATGCAAGTGGGCGAGAGATCCCGATCTAGTTGACCCCGTACTGCCGCACACACGCGGAAGCCGTTGAAGCGTCGGCTTTACTTTCAAGCCGCCAACATTAAACGTGAACGAAATTGAGCACCCAATCATTTTTGTGGCCAAAATAAAATAAATAACCTGGCCCTTGCAACCGTGGGAGACCTCGACGCCGCCTGCTGCACCGTGCAACCGCGCCGTTCAAGGAACCACAATCCGTTGGCAACTAAGCCCCGGCCAGCCTCCGATGGGCGCGACGCGCCGACCTTGTCCTGGCGCCTCGCGACTCCCCGCACTGGGGTTATGATATTTAGTTTGCAACAGCTGCTCACGGCGGAAAGGGGAAACGACCCGCCGGCGCCTAACATAACCGTGCTCCCTCAAAAGAATCGCACGCTCTGTGGGGCTGAGGTCGCTGAAATGCAGGCGGAGTTTTTGCAAAAACTTCGTCGTCAGGTTCGGGAACGGGATCCATCGTAACGCTGGCAAGACGCCGATACAAACTTAAACGAAGCGACGGTTGCGACCCCCAATAGATACCTTCAACGTGCGGCGGCAGTAGGTTTCATTTCGGCTGCTGCTAGACCACACCGCTACCCGCGAGAAATCACGGAGTCTGCGTTTACGTCACTTTTTTCGTCACTGCGTCTTGCAATATCAAAAGAGTGCGCCTTGATGTCATAAGAGTTCCCGAGTTTGAGTCTATGTTGCGAGAAAAACTTTTTCAACTTCGAATCCAAATTTCTTTGAAGTAAAAGCATATTTCGCTCCCGGACAAGCGGCAACAAAGCCGTGAAATGCTGAACTATCCGATTTAGTTAACAAAAAAATTTGACAGAGTTCTCCTCACTGTCCCTTTAACAGAGCCTCTGCTTAACCGCTAAACAACGTATTCGGTGGCGGCATATATGCGAGCCACTGAAACCCCCCGCCCACTCAATAAATAAAAAATACTTGTGCCGCAGATTGGAATCGAACGAGGGCCATTCGCATTTGAGGCGGAGACGCTACCACTCCGCCACGACAGCTTCCTTCTTCTTTATTGAATTTTTACAAAGGGTACAAAGAAATAAAACATGTCAGCAACACTTGTACGTGCTCGGTGAGTTAATTTTTTCCAGATCAACCAAGTCATCAAGCATATTTATCCATGTTGGCTGATCAGGCAGTGCCCGATACACTTCCCTCCGACTTATGACACCTTCAATGACATGCTCGCGTGGCGATCTCACAACTACATCCGCATTGTTGAATTGTGTCCTTGTTTTCCATAAACTGTGGAGGCCAAGGAGCATAATAGTTTAATAAGGGATGTCCTGTTTTCCTACCGGTAAAAACCTGATGCCATGCGGATGTAACGGTAAGTCTTTCTTTAAAGTTCTTTGAAGCACATCCCAGAAAAATATACCATCCCAATAACCTAAAAACACGTCATATTGCTTCAGGTTTTTTACACAAAAAAGCAGTCTGTCGACCAAGGGACAATGAGACCTTTACAATGCATCCATGTTTTAACCAACAGTGTGCATGTGTGAAGTTTAAAGAAGAAAGTTTTTAAAGATGAGTACACTGGCATTCTTTTGACCCTTTGGGCACATCTGCTTCTGGGCCTCCACAATATTACAAACGGTAAATGGGTACAAGGAGCATTGTTTCAATTACATCTTTGTAAAAATTTTTTTCTAATGACGTTGGAGAGGTACTGCATTGAAAATCGCAACTGTAACAACCTACACGCAAGCCCAACTTCGCGCAGGTAACCTCTCACGGTACCACGCATTTCTTCAACCAAGCATACTGCAATTCCTGATAGCAATCGACATAAACGAACTTGCATAACAGTGCGAAGAAAAGTGTCGTCCTGGTCGCGAAGAAACATAAAGCGAGACACGATTTGTCGTACAAATAAATGAGCCAGACCGAGACCTCCTCTCTTCACGGCCATGAATAAGTTTGTTCGACTGGTTCTTTCCCAAGTCACCGCCCAAACAAAAACGGCAAAAACCCAGTGAATCTTTTGAATACTGATCCGCGTAGCGCCCAACACATTCAAGACATACCATATCTTGGCGGTGAGAAACAGGTTACACACGGTGGCGCGCGAGAACATTGATAGTTGTCGCCCCTGCCACGCACTGGCCTTTCCTGTGCCATTGCCGCCTGTTCAATCCAGTATGGTTCGTGTCTGCTATAACAATCCAGCGGCACGCCAAGATACGTCTTCGGAGTCATGGCCCATCGAAGTCGAGAGTAGTAGTCTGGCGTTACCTCCCAGTCATCATGCCAGAATCTATAACTCTTCTCCCAATATATTTGCGCCCCGGTGCATTTGAAAAACTCCTCGACGACCGCCGTGGCTTCACAGATACTGTCTTTACTTGAGCAGGACACAGCGATGTCGTCGGCGTAAGCCAAGATTTTCACGTGACCTGACAGTAATCTGAAGCCAGTTATACGGTCAGAGTTTTGTATAACCAGAGAGTAGGGCTCGAGATAGACTGCGAACAAGAGGGGTGACAATGGACATCCCTGCCTGACTGAAGGGCGTACGTGCAGGCTTTTGGTGAGCTCCCCATTAACAATGACGCTCGGTTTGCAGTTTTCGTACGCCATTCGTACGCCCTCCGATATTACACAGCCCACATTAGCATGATCTAGCAAGCTGAACAGAACATCATGTGACACACGGTCAAAAGCTTTTGCGAGATCTAGCTGCATCATTGCCACCCTGTCGCCAAGTGCGTCGCCGCATTCAAGAACACTTCGCGCTGTGTGTATATTAGTGGCGATGCTCCGACCCTTGATACGGCAAGTTTGATTACTCCCTACTAATATTGTTATGACGCCCTGAATTCTCTTTGCCAGAACCTTCATGAATATCTTAGTCTGTGTTGGTGAGGCTTATCAGGCGATAAGACTCCACCAACAGACGCTTTTCTGGCTCAGAGAACTTCGGTATGAGTACAATGTGCGATGTTGTGAGAGACAATGGCGCACGTTTTTTCTCATATGCTTCGACAAGAACTTTCATCAAAATCTGGGCAGTCTGTCTTGACATGTTTGTAAAGGGCGGCTCCTAAACCATCAGGGCCGGGTGCTTTACCCAATGGCAGTTGATCTATTGCTTCCTCTAGCTCTTTAACGGATATTGGCTGTTCAAGACGAATTCTTACTTCTTCGTCGAGCCTTGGTATAAGCGATAAAAAATCTTTTTGGAAACCTGCCTCCGCCCTTCGAGTGTGACCCAGCACGTCATTGAAATGATCTCTGATTACGCGCTTGATATTATCGTTATCGGCCGACACCTCGTCGCCGTTTTGTATCTGGCGTATTTCTTTTTGGCAGGCGTATTCTTTTTTTTATCGCCTGATGCGCGCTTTGTTGACAATTTACCTGCCCACAGTTTCTCGGCACCTGCGCGCACCACCGCTGCGCTGTACTTATATGTATCTATTTTTCCAACTGCGCTTTTGTATTTCCTATTTCTTTAAAGAAAGTTCCTGGCTGAGTGTTTTCTACGCTAATGAGCAGCGCAAGCTGCTCACGAAGCTGGGTTTCCTTGTTTTTCTTCAAACCTTATAACGCCGCTTGTTTCAATTGTCCTCATTTTGACAAACTGCTTAAATTCTTTCCACTGAACAGCGTAACTTGCCGGTTGCTCCATGAGCAGCTTTTCTAGCTCTTTTCCTACTCCACTGACAAAGCCTTCTTGCTCCAATAACTTTATATTGCGTTTCCATAAAGCCCAATAAAGCGCTTTTTAAAGCGACTACTGCCAAAGTTTGCAACCACTAGGCAATGGTCGCTAAATGGCACCGGTTTGACTCCGTACGAGGTGCACAAAGGAACAAAGTCTGTCGGCACATATATCCGGTCTAGTCGAGCATGGCTATCTCACTCAAAGTGCGTGTACTGCGGACGCGTGCAAGTCATACAAACACTTCCTACATCCTCTCAACAAGTCACTGGCCAGAGCATTCAAGGATTCTGCACTCTTATCACGTACGGCCGAATGCTTGGCCCGGTCGACTGCCTGACAAACACAGTTCATATCTCCTAAGAACATAACAATCTTGTCTCATATTAAAAACGACTCAATTAGCTCAAAAACAATTTGCGTTACATTTCTACATTTGCTACATACACACAAATCACTCGAAAAGGCCGGTCACAGTACAAGAAATCGGCGACCAGGAGACGACCGCTTTCGCACGAAAAGAGCGACTGCGTAGTTATGATTTTTTTGTTTCTAATAAAGACAATGCAACCACCTGAGGCACCGACAGAATGACACACGCACACATCAAAGTGTGCATGAAAAGTAGACACCAATCGGTCAGTCGCTTCTTGGCTTTCCATTTTTGTTTCCTTGATTGCAGTTACGTGAAGGTCGTTCTCAAGAAGAAGCCGACAGAGCTGGCACTGTCGCCTTCTCGCTCCCAGGCCTCTGACGTCTAAGGTGGCTGCACGCTGCATTTCGCGTAGGTTAGCTTCCATTTCGAAATCAAATGGTGCCGTATTCTATGGTATCTACCTTCGTATTACACATATCTAACCCCCCACACCCCAAAGCAAGCTCAGCGACAAACAAAAAAAAGTCTATGGAGGCGGTTTACCCGCCTGCCGTGAATCAACCGGCACGTTTGGCCGCGGCTTTAAGGTCGAACGCCTCATACCTGGCGCTTTGGTCGGAGGCTCTTCTCCACCACTGGCGTCCAGTTGAGGCGCAATACAACCGGTTTCATCGTGCGTACGTTTTCCGGCCGCGCTGTTGGTTGCGGCTGACAAAACGTCCATGAGTTCCGCCGAAGGTTGGGTGACGCTCTTCAAAGAGTCCACACCGGTGTTTCTGTCGCACCCCTCAGCATGCTGGCGACTGGTGTAGTATATACGGGAGCTACAACCAGCTGTCCGGTTGCTGCAGTGACTTTGGGTAGCATCTCCGGTTGATCCGTCTGGGGAGGCGTCAACGTGGATTCTTGAGTCGCTGGCTTACTTGCCGCTTTCGATGCTTCCTCCCCGTCGGCTGCGTCCATAATCAGCTCTGAGCTGTCCTCGCTGCACACCCGCCCGGTGACGTTGGCGTAAGTACGACCGCACTGCTATTCCTCATGCCCGAACCGACGCAGGAACCGCACCGTGGGATCCGGCACTCACGGCGGATATGTCCTGTGCCCCGACATCGGAGGCAGAGCGGAGCCCTGCCCGGGACGACGAGCGCCAGCTCGCCAGCGACGCTCACTTGATGGGGCAGGTCGTCCAGCTTCCCGCCGGCGTTCAACCTCAAAGCCACGAGCCTCGTCGTTGAGCCCTTGTCAGACACCCCGTGTACGCGCCACCGCTCCCTCGACACGTCCGTCATTTTTCCAAATGGTGCGAAGGCAAACCGCACATCTTCGTCCGGAACACTCTGCAGCAGCCAGTGCAGCTTCATTCGTACATCCTGGTTAGCGGCGTCGATCACAAGACACCGGGCACTTTTCACTTTCAGCTCGCCGGCACTGACAATTTTTTCGTCGTCTTTGAAAGTGACTGCCAGACATGATTCATGCTATACGCCCCTAGGGCGACCACTTCCGGCAAGAGCGATAGCTGAGCGAGCGCGTCTCGAATATCTTCCACACGGTATGGGGGGCCCTGACATCAGCGTGCAAAAATACGGTGTTCACAACAAAACGCCCGGTAGGCCGACTCAGCAATACAACCTGGTACTCGGATTCTGACGACAAAGTAGAAGCAAGAGACCTTTTTCCGTGTCCGGGCATGGCCGCTGAATCCGCTCCAACGTAGCTCGTCATTTCACGTCCGTCACGGTCGGTGGCCGGAAGTGGAATCCTCTCCGCCATGACAGCTCAAGGTTTGAGGACGAATAAATGCGCATCTTGTGAAGGCACCCTTCCGATGCAGAAGTCTCCGCGCTTTCGCTACGTATATGCTGGCTTAACAGAGCTAGGCCACCAGCATATTTTTTCTTAACTGCCTTGTACCTTGTCTCTCGTCTCTAACAAATGATTTTCGTTAAGCTGTTTGAAGTTGAGTGGCACAGCCACGAATGTTTCGCTGGCCGAGCGTGCGAAGACACAAGTGCTCTTTGTACTGCGCACTGCCTTGTACGATCCCCGACCATCGTGCCATCACAGTTTTTCATCGACCGCGCCGATCATCTGACCAGCCTTAACAGGGTCCTTCAAAGGTTGACTAGCACTTGAAGCGGCACTTGGAGTTCCTCTGCTGTTCGGCGCTTGTAAATAGAGGCGCGTCAAAAACAAAACCACGAGCACACAAAGCGCATAGTCGCCAAGCGCCATGACAAGTCTAAACTCTCCTGGCCGCCTGTGGCGCCGCCAAGCATCGGCTTTCTTTGCTTCAGACGTTCAGGTTGTCTTTTGTCTGTCTTCCTTGTGTGTAAAAGTGCACTATCGCTGTTAAAACAAAACTTACTTCAATATTGAACCGCGCAACCTTCCTTTCTAAGCCTCATTGATTCGCGCTTCACATAGGAAAGGAAATTCCTCCAAGGTGGCGTTTCTTGTCCTATGACGTCAACAGGCTGGTACTTGCGTGAGCGGCCTGTGGCGGCGATACCTGTATTTTGTTCTTGCTATTTTTTACCTTAAAAGAGCTTTGTTTTTTTCAGTAAGAGTGGCGTTTTTTGATCAGGAGCTGGTGTTCTATCGATACAAGCAAACTTCAATTTCTCCTCAGTGTTCCTTTAATTGGCCTCTCCAGGAGATTTTAAAGCACTTTGTGTTTACTATCATATTACACTTTTCGAACCTTGTCTCAATTTCAAGAAATAGTTGTGCAAAATAATGAAACTTCAACATATAGAACACAAACAAAAACTGGATTTCGACCACAAAGCCATCGCTAAGCAAAGCTGCTCTGAGCTTGCACAGGTTAAAATTGTGCCTACTGCTGCTCTGCAGGCAATTTTTTTCTGCTTCATATCAGTCGGACGGAAAATTTCCCATTTCCGAGAGGTGTGCAATGATGCTCATCCCCATGTTTCCAGTTTCTAGATTGTTTGCCTACATTTATCAAGGATGAGAGCTAAAAGCATTTCAAGCTTACAAAATCATTCTTGTAAGACCGACAATTGGGCTTTGATGCCCCAGCGCCCAGTGCTGAAGAAGGAGCAAAACATAGACGGGAGAGGAGGCTGACAAAGTTCATTTTGGCGCTCAGGAACGCTTGGCTACCGATGTGCGCTGTTCTAGCAAAGATTGTGGCCCTCAACACTTCTTGTTAGCAAGGCGCACCCAGCCCCTCCACCTAGTGTAAAGACGCAAATCGAACAAGAAGTGCGGACGGCCACAATCTTTATTATCACCACGCACCCCGGTAGCCAAGCGTTCCTGTGCGCCAAACTGAACTTTGTCAGCCTCAGCTTCTGTCTGTGTATTTCTTTTTCGTCAGCACAGGCCCATGGGGCATGAAAGCCCCAATTGTCTGTTTTACATTCTAAATATGCGACGCCTTCATACCTGGCTGCTGACCTCAGCAAGATATCCGGGTTCAGTGGTGTAGCAGGACCCAAGCTAGTGGAAGACTGCAAAGTATGAAAAGTGTTCACATTTGCTACAAAAGACTAATGTACAATGTAAATTAAACGGCAACTTCAGGGTATTTTCAAACACATTGAGTTTACTATCACATTACACTTCTTTAGCCTATTCAGTGTCCCGAGAAAGAATTTTTCCAAATAAGGAGCAAATAAATATTGAAACACCATTAACTAGAATGCAAAAAACAAGATTTCAATCAATAGATAAAAATATGATGTTAAAGGGTTTGATTGGTAACACTGGTGACAAGTGGCTGTCACATTCTGTATTGCACCAACCAGCTTTAAAGGAGTATAAACTCCTATCTTTTGGCTCTGTGTATTTTGCTTTCTAATGAGGCATCAGGCATTATACATGGATTACCTTGTGGTATTCGCCTATTCTCAACAGTCTAGCAAAGAAATAGCAGTTCGCAATTGGTAGCGAGGTAAGGGAAGTGGTAAAGGAATGCGTCTATTTGAGGCAGGCATCTACAGTGACAACTAATCCGGATCATGAGAGAATAACTAGAAGGATAAGAATGCGATAGAGCGCATATGGCAGGGTCTCTCAAGTCATGAATGCCAATTTACCAATATCCCTCAAGAAAAAAAGTATACAACAGCTGTATCTTATCAGTACCCACCTATGGGGCAGAAATGTGCAGGCTAACGAAAAGTGTTCAGCTTACATTGAGGACAACGCAGTGAGTCATGGAAAAAAATATGATCGGCGTAACGATAAGAATAAAAAACCGAGCTATGAAGGACGCCCCGTTGTGATGCCATACATTCACAACATCTCCCACGGAATAAGGAAGACAGCGAACAAGTACGGAGTTGATGTGGTTTTTTCAGCTCCCAATAAGCTCATTGGAATGTGCAAAAAGGTCAACGAGATTGAAGACCACAAAAAAAAACGTGGGTGCAACGTCAAACACGACATCACCTATCGAGAATGTGAAGAAAACGTCATTTACAGCATTCCACTTAACTGTCAACGAACCTACGTAGGGCAAACGGATAGATGCCTGAACAAGAGGCTCAGAGAGCGCGAAAGATTATGCGAGCAAGTAGCGAAATCAGGAAATCTGGCACCACATTGCGCACACTGCAAATGCACCCCGATGCTAAACAACACCAAGGTAATAGGTTGGGCCAGAAACAGACGGGAACGCGAAATTATCGAAGCTTTCGCTATGCACGTTGCTCCACATAACCAATGCATCACCTCCCCTTCGGTGATGCTAGGGAGAACCGAATTAAACTACCTCAAGAATAGCAATCTTCGGCTGTTGTAGAGGCACGTGTTGATATTTTATTATGATATATTTTCCTTCATATCGCTCTTGTCAGCGTCGTGTGCTCTTCCCTCTTCTGTGTATGACGACGTTAATATGTGTGTATAGGCATGCTCCTTCAGATAATAAACAGTTGTTAGAAAGCGCTTGTCTTGTGTGTTCGTCCCTTTCCGTATTTTGGTAGCGCTCACCAATACCTTCAAGAATCCAATTTCAAGGCTTCGGCCTTGTTCATCCATCAATCTATTTATCCAGTCATGCCATTCCAGCTGATCCAGCTTTGCAAAGCGTGTATGGCGTGTCTTCTATAGTCAGTGGGTCAGCAGTGGCCAAAAGGCCCTTTACATCACGTCGCCTTGAGCTAGAACAGCCAACCTACTATTCCAAAGCGTCGCAAGGTGTACTCGGCTAACGAAAGCAGCGCAGCGGAACCTCACGTCGAGCGAGGCTGCTGAAACGCCGCTGTCGACGTCTGGTAACCGGAACCCATCTTGTCTCCTGCTCCGCTCGCGTTTCATGTAGCTCTAGTGCCGCTGAGCCAAGCAGTGAATCCGACTTTGGGGCTGTGCCGTTGGCGGACGCCACAGGCGAAACTGGCAGAAGCAGTGAATGCTGTCACTTGTACGACAGCAAAGAAGACGACACCAGAGGGGCCCACGATGGTTTCTGTCGCACACGGACTACGTGGAACCGCAGATAGATGCCACAAGCGAGGGTGACTGCAGCAGCAGCAGTGATGAGTGCGGTGACCCGGACGACGCCTAAGATGAGGGTGCCGGTGGACCGCACGGTGGTGCTGTGTCACAGTTTAACGGTTCAGTGCTTCTTGCTCAATGTGTAATGGACTTATGACGCCAGAAACAATGCGTGGCTCGTCGACGACATTGGCTGAGGCAGTTGTTCTGATAATGGCCTTTGTTGTCGCCAACGGGCTGATATGGCCAGCGCTTGATGCCTTGTTCGGGTACCGGTCGGGCGTGCCGCACTCAGATTAACTCTTCAGAAAGTTGTGAACGCCGAAATGTGCAAGCTTCGTTCAAAGTCATTTTTACTGCGAAGTGTGCGTGTCTTCCCTCCAGGCCAGCAAAGACAGCAAGAAGCTAGCTTGCAAAGTGTGCAGAACACAACCAGAAGTGTGAATATTTAAGAAAAGAGGATGTTTTTTGTGATAATGAACCTCAAGGAAAAGCTTTGCCTTCTCACGGACAAAACATGTTCGGCTGAACAACGCTTTGTTGCTCCTTCAAGAAGCGCACCTAACATAACAGGTTTTCTAAGGAGTACTTGTAGCTAGGCTTATTGGTGCATATTCAGGAAAGGCACCGGAGTGCAAAGTATGGACAAAAGTGAAGTGATTTTGACATGCCAGCATATTTACCCTTATGCAGAGGGAAAGACCGCAAACAATCACGCATTTATGGAGAACAGCTATGCTCGGGTACAACTTAAGAATACTTGGCTTTTCCCGGTCAAAGGACCCCCTTCCAGCCAGTGGCGCCGGCCGATTCTCATGACCCTGCTGATGTTAGCAAGCAGGGAGTGGCAGACGAAAGGGGATAATTCCTTCCCACTGTCTCCAGGGATAGAACCCTCTCTTCATTCCGAACTGCCTGCAAGGTTGAGCATTACGATATTCTTAACTTAGCACCGGTGCTCTGTGATGAGCACGTGATGCTTCGTGCTCCTCGGGGCATCCATATTCCAGCACAGCGCTTGTCGCAGGTCCAGCTTTTGTGCTTCTCTTCAGCGAATATTTGACCACACAAATCTGATGCTTCCACCTGTAGAGTAACACTCATGGTGGTAGCATCGTGTGCCCAAGCTAAGTTTTGAGCTACTTTTACTGCACATTACAGCAAGTTACTTAGAACTTGTAGTTGATAGCATGGTATCAGATAAGCCACTCCGATATGAAACAAGCTGGCAGATGCAAACAGCCACCCTGAAACATGCAACCAGAGATACTACCGGGGTACTGTGCAAACCTGAAGGAAGAAATGAGAGATGGGAGATGGCGGGAATTTGTTTTGGCATCTGCTCGTGGTTTCCTGCCTTCTGGTGGCACTGATTTGTTGCGGTAGTTATGGCTACCCTTTTGTAGTCATTAGCAGTGCCGGCAGCCAGGGTGAGCTTGTCGAGACCCACTCTGGAAAGATTATTAATCACCAGGAGAGTTGTCAGCATACTCTCCACAGCATTTTGAACTTGTTGCAGCCCATGTTGCCCATTGTTTCTATCCATTAAAAAACAGGTAATCGCTGAAAGCTTTCCAACGCCGTTTGTAAGGCCCTCTTTTTAAAGCTAAGAAATATCTTGTTCACAATACATGAGACACTGGCAGGTACTGGCTTTCTGTATGTACAGTTTCGATACCCATGTAACAAAGGTGGCATGCAAAATACAAATGTAAAGTGAGGAGCTCCAAAAATGCCCTCGAAAGAATTATAGCACTTGGCTTTAAAGGCAAGTTCATTATTGTTTGGTGCTGTTCCTTTTTAAAATAAACAACTGATCTAGCTCTCCAAGTTAGGTGATTGATGCCTCTGACATTTGCAGGTACTGATCAAATATGTTGAACAATGATCGTTATGTTAGCATAAAGTTAAACAACATGCCAATATGTAACATGTGTACACAGGCCCCTTCCTCTCTTCTGCACATTTTGCACTGCAGAGTTCTGGCTATAATTCTGCCGTACTGATATCATTTTGATGGGGACTGTAATACAGAAATCTTAATTGTAGACAGGTCAATGTAGTAGTAATAGCAGTAGTATTTTTCTTTGGCCATATCATACAATATGCCCTCGAGGTGAGGCAAAAGGAGGAAGACGACGCAAAATTCCTGACGAGGCCTACACCCCGAATAATACGTCGAGCAGTGGCCGCGTGGGAAAAAAAGACACTTTCAAAAAAATCAACAAAAGTTATACGATAGAAATAGCAAACACTGAAAAAACCGATGCAAAGATAATAAACAGCAATTGGCAGAAAACACGATATGCACACTCGGCAGTAAAGGAAACAACGCAAAAGACAAAATATACAAAGTTAGCTGAATTTATACAGAAAAAAAGAATCTTCAGTTTTTTCTTAAAACCAGATACACTATGACTTTCTACGGCGATTTTTATTAGAGACTGATAAGCATTACACAATGTTACAATTTGGTTATCTATAGTTTGTTTTCCATAGCTTGTTCTCGGTCTTTCAGTGGATAAGGCGACCGCCCGTAAACAATACGTAACATTTCTTGAATTATAAGCATTTTAGAAAGACCTGAAATTATGCTTTACTTTATAAAAAATATGAACAGCCAAAATTGAGTTGTAGGAATGAAAGAAATTGCGAACATGAAACGTTTCAAAAAGATTATTTTCGACAACTGGGCTTGAACATAATGAGCGCAGAGCTCTTTTCTGAAGAGAAAGCAATTTATACGAACCGGTTTTGTTGCGAGTCCCCCACACCAGGTTGCAGTTTACAAGATGGGAATGAACAAAGGCAAAGTATAATTGTCTTCTAACCAGTAGTGGAAGTAGATGCCTAATACGATAGGCAAAACAAATAGACCTGGCCATATTTAGTCTAATGCAGTTTAGATGATCTTTCCACCCCATATCACTGCGAAAATACACACCTAGAAAGCGGCAACTATAAACTTGATCGATGTTCGAGTCAGCTAGTTTGACGCTATGATCTAATGGTTTGTTTTTAGGATGAAAGAGCACAAACTTTGTTTTGCTGAAGTTTAACTGAAGTTGATTAGGAGAGAGCCAAACCGCTAACTCGTTAAGCCAGGCATTATATTATTTGCTGTAACCCACAGCTGACTGAAACGCCAGTAAACAACCCTCACAAACCTGGGATAAATTGTATATGTGCTGTATTAAAAGGTATCTTAAAACTGTTCTTCTCCTTAACCAAGGCATTTTTGGTGTAAACTACCTTTTCAACCTCTGTTTTACATGACCAACCAATTCAGTTCATGAGAGCTCATCAGAAACATTTTTTGTCAGTGTGTGAACCCCAAAGGTGCAGTGTTAGGTAGCACGTTTAATTGGACACTGAAGACAAATTCCAGTTGCTATGCATCAACAGATTTCTGCATTCCAATTACGAAGTGGTTACTTTCATTAAAACCTTTTTAAGCTGGCAAAGGTAAATATGAAGTTGAATGAAGTAACGAGAAAAATCTCATTTTTAAATACAGTTTTCCCAACAATCAATACATATTTTGCTGCTGAAGACAACATTATGGCTAGAAATGGCAGTACAACACATTTTTACTAACATAAATTGCGTAGACATGTCCTTAGTGTTCCTTTGAGAAGCAGCACACCTTTTCTTTTACGTGTTGTGTAAACCATATTTGAATACAACTCAAGAATGAAGTGGCAAATGCTTCTCTATGATTCACCTCGCAAGTTGTTTGCATGGAAGGTACGACAGCCTGAGCCAATCATAATAGTGCACACTATATAATTGGGTTGCTGTGTGCCTACCACACCCATTGCCTTGTGACAGGTAGCCCCATTTCTGTGAATGAAGGTGCACCAGTGTTTAGGCTGTTTGTTTCTTCAGCAGGTGACACTTGATGTCTTTTTATTTTTATTTTTGATTTTTTGTTTTCAGATGAGTGGACATGTTCACGCAGTGAAGAGGGCATGTATGGCCCACTTTTCTTTTTGTCATTACCTGTCCTATTCAGTTCTTTAGTTGTCACGTCACTGTTGTTTGGATGGACATTTATTCACTCCATTGTGATCTATACCCAAGGAAGCTGAGTCAAATCCAGGAGAGGGCAGCCACATGTTGATAGAGGTGAAGTGGAAAACACGCCTCTTTGCTGCACTTTGGCATATGCGGTTGAAATTAATCTAGAGCCCTCCACCATGGCGTCTACAATAGCTCATAAGAATGTCATTCTTATGTTTGCTAATCTCATTGTGGCAGACGTTTAACGGATCACATTGGCCTGTTAACGGGCTCACATCTCATCGTCATCATCAAAACTCGCATGAACACTGCTGGTTGTGTCCTCCTCCTCTATGCTGATTACAATGCCTGGTCCTTTGAGAGGAACCTGCCACTTCATTCTTAAGTTGCATTCGAGTATAGTAAATATGGCGAAATGTAGCTAATATTGCATGTCACTTGCTGCTCTGTTCTTTGTGTGGTCTGTGTACAAAACTTTTACTCTTGTGCCATGATATCTTATGCAGTGTTTGGTGTATTATGTAGGGTTGTTTCATTAAACAGATGGCATTGGTGGATTCTGTTTGAACGAGTGGTGATCAGTATATTTTTTACCTCCTGGTCTGTAATACATTTATTACCTCATGAAAGGGAAAGACGTTACAATGAAAAGAAAATTTGATGTTCCCACTTTTCATGATATTTTCATTTTGCACACGGCACCACCGATATTGAAGTAGTCATAAGGAAAATGTTAGTATACATCAGTGTACGGTTGTAAGAGTTTTTCGACACCAAATTTTGGATGGTAGAAGGTGTTCTACTTACCAATATCCCCCGTCGAATGAGTCCTATTTATGGTAATGTGTATGTTATGTTTCCAGTCAGAAAGTGGGTACAAATTGTACGTACATGCAAGATCCAGCTGTGTTGAGTGTGAAAGACGAGAAGCGCAGTGGATGCCCGCTGTCTGCATCTCACATCTGAGCTCGAGGAACATGTGGATGAATTTATTTCTTATGATTTTCACATTCGGTTACTGCGGGCATTCTTGACCTTGAGGATGCTGAAGGACCGTGCACTTTTGTTTAAGTGTGTACTAGAAATCCATCATTTAACGTGACAATGCTTGGCATGACAACAAGTTAGGTGGCAATACCGCCGTGTTGAATAAGCTGTAGTTTCGGCATGTTCTGCCTCACCCGCCCATAGTTCTGACCTAGTGTCTTGTAGCTACTGGCTATTCCGTAGCTGAAGAAACATCTGAAGACCTTTAGTGCCCAGGTGGGGCCATCAGCTTCGTCTTCTTTGAGGCCATCTAAACAATAGTGCATCGATGACGCAAGGGCATCAGTGTATGTGGGGGACAATATCAAAAAATGAATTACACCTCTGAAAAAAGACATCTGAAGCTTTATTTTTATAATATCTTTCACTTTCAGTAATTAGCATGTTATAGACAAGGAGGCAAATTATTCAACACATACCTCTCAAGCTTGGGATATATGTATGGGAAATTTTTGCATCTGTATATTCACTTCCTTATTATTGGCGGCTACTTGAGTCATTTATCTCATAGACCAATGTTTTGCGGCCTCATTATCTATTATGTTTTAGGTGGTGTCCTTGGCTTAATTATACTTTTTTCCTGGTGGTTGTCCAAAACTTTTTTTCGAATGTGTGTGCTTCAGCTGAGATGTAGCTTTGAAACAGGACAGTATTGCAATGCCATATGCTTATTCATGCATGTTGTGCTAAGCTGACACAGCGTGGAGTGGTACTACACTTGGGATTTAACATCCCACCACGTTCGAGAGACCTATTTTGATCGCCTGTGTTCTTTAATTATGAGCTCTAGTGCGCAGCGTGAAAGACAACATAAAATGTAATTCATTTAATTTCATCTGAGCCATATAAAAGGCGCCCATATTGTTACTTGACGGCAAGCAGGTAAAGACACTACTACATAACAGATGGCGATGGAATGATTTAATGGCGACGGGCCTAGCGCGAGCGCTCTGGGCTGCGCCACTGCCCACTTTGTCGTCTTCGAGTGCATGACACTACCCGGGGCTGCCGAGCGATCGTCCCGTTCACGCGAACTGAAAGACCGGCAGTGAAGATGAAACGCAGTGCTTGACGATGAGCGTGACAGGATCGGATCGACACAGAAGAGAAGATGCTGGGCTTGCCGTCACGATGAAAGAGATGCACAGATGATTATCAGATGACAGCTGGTCCAGGAAGCTTCCGGGCCGTAGCTAGGTCCCCTTGAACCGGCGGCCGAGGCCCATGGACACACTGAACGGCATGGGCAGGGACTGTGTTCGAATATGTTGGCGGCTTCAAGGGTCGGTGGGGTCATAGGTTCGAGTAGCGGCCGGGGTCATTAAGTTTTCGTGTCTTCTGGTCGGGGCAGTGGATGAGGCTGGGGTGAACGGCATGGTCGGTTCTGGTCTGGCGGGCTGGGGCACAACCGGGCGGTCCGGGCAGGAACACACTATCGATGACCACGGCATACGCAGGACGCCGAAGCTCCAGGACCAGGATGGGGAAGAATTCCGCACCTCACGCCAAATGTTACATGACGGCAAGCAGCTGGTGAAGACAGTACTACATGACAGCTAGATGGCGATGGAATGATTTAATGGCGGTGGGCCTAGCACAAGCGCTCCGTGCCGCGCCACTGCCAACTTTGTCGTCTTCGAGTCCGGGACCATATGAGCTGACTGTGAGACGCAGTTCACCCATACGAACGATACGGGACCTGCATATTGGCTCAAATGAGTGATACGAAAGACACATATCGGCCCATTCGGGTAATACGAGATCCATATTTCGGCTCAGACTACTGACACTGCCGCGAATATTTGCAGTGTTTGTTCGCTTTTCAAATCTGCCGCCACACCACTTTATCGCTTTGTTTGCGACACAAGACGCGACTAGATTTATCTCGATTTATTGCAGCCAGGCAGAGCTGATTATACGTTGTTCCGGAATGTTCTAGTAACTTTGCATGCTTTATCTCGAAAGTTCGCTATCAGCTTTAAATTGAGCACAGCCGACAGCGGCGGGCATTCTGTTCGACGACCCTCGAGCACGCTTGTCGCATCGCCGCCGCCGAGTGATTCAGTCTATTTTGGGTGCAAGTCAGCCCAACAAACAGTTTTCTTTAGAAGACCTTTTGTCCGTCTTCATCGCTGCTTCGACTGCCGTCACCGCTACGTGACATCTGGTTGAGGTGCGGGGTACGCCTTCCATTTTCCGGACGCCCCCGTCAAGTCGAGAAGCCAGCCCTCAGCGCTTCGCACCCGAGGACGAGCCAGAAGCTCAGCGAGCCAGCCGACGTCTCCAGGGAGAGGAGCCGGAGTTCGGGAAACCGCACCAGACAGCGAAAAGACGCTGCTACGAGCACCGCAACCTCGCCGAAGATGTCGACACCGATCATACTACAGCAGCCGCGGATGCCGCCAACTTTCAGTGGATCCCTAGGCGAAGATCCTGAAGAATGGGGGGGACCAATTTGAGCACGTGGCGTCATTCAACAAGTGGGATGATGCGGTAAAAATTGGACACGTGTTTTTCTCATTGGATGGCTCCGCACGCACGTGGTACGAAAACCACGAGTCGTCCCTTACGACATGGGAGCTATTCAAGAGAGAACTATTGAAGGTATTCACCATTCTCGTGAGGAAAGAAAGAGCCGAACGACTCCTCGAGTCCAGGATTCAGCTTCCGAATGAGCCCGTCCGTGGTTACGTCGAGGAGATGAAGCGCTTATTTCGCCGCGCCGAACCCTATATGACCGAGGAAAAGAAAGTTCAGTTTTTAATGCGCGGCGTAAAAGAACAACTCTTTGGCAGCCTCGTCCGCCAGCCGCCAAAAACAGTCGAGGAATTCATGCAAGAAGCCTGCACGATTGAGAAGACCCTCGACGTCCGAGCTTGGCAGTACAATCACCCATCCTCTGCCTGTGCATTGCGTTCAGACACGGCGGCCACCACCAGCGACAGCTTGCGGTAATTTATCCGCGAAATCGTCCGAGAGGAGTTACGCCGATTACTGCCATCCTCCCTACAGCCACAAGCAGCGACTCGGATGGATGTGGTACGAGAAGTGCAACAGGCACTTGGCACCCCGACGGCCACAGAACCCCAGGCCATGACCTACGCCGCTGCAGTAAGAACTCCTCAGCCCCAACGACAACCCCTGCAACCTATCCGACATGAACAACTTGTTCCCGAACGCCACCTCCCTGCGCCCGCCCGCCCAGCCTACGATCGACGCTCAAGCCCCAGGAAATGCGACGCCTGGAGGACTTCCGACAACCGGCCGTTGTGCTTCCATTGCGGTGAGGCCGGCCATATTCTTCGTCACTGCCCGAACCGACGTATCGGTCTTCGAGTATTTGCCGTTAACGCCCCACGACCACACTTCGGCCAACGTCCGCAGGAAATGGACGAGTACCTGCGTCGAGAAGAGTACACGCCGAACCGCTTTTCGCGCTCACCATCGCCGTCAACCTCGCGCTTTGTGTCGCCACGCCGCAGCTACGCAGCCGCGGTACGAGGAAGGTCTCCCAGCCCCCGTAGGGGAAACTAAAGGCAGCAACCTCTGGAGGTGAGGTTGCTTACGAGCGAAATGCCGAAGATCCTCCACTGACCACGCACCATGAAGACGCTGCACCCGAGACACCGCATGAAGAACCGACACTCGCTGCACCAACGCCGCACACATTGAGAACCCCGACCACGACGCAAGCTGCCTTGAAAATGACGCCGCCACCCAGAAGAGCTTCGACCACACGCCCCACCCGCGACTCGCATACGCGACGAAGCCGTGACCCGACGCCGAGAGCGACATGCAATGGAAGAGCCAGGACCTCCGACTTATAAGTGACTATCGACGGCTGGAAAGTTACCGCTCTAGTCGGCAGAGGAGCCGAATGGAACATTCGCTGCGCAGCTAAGAAAAGTCACAACAGCTTGGGATGGCCCACAAATTCGCACCGCAGGGGGCCACCTCATTACGCCATCAGGACGATGCACAGCGCGAGTGACTGTCAGAGGACATACCTATCCTGCGACCTTTGTTGTGCTACCGCAATGCTCCCGCGAAGTGATCTTGGGTATGGATTTCCTTAATGAGCATCAGGCGATCACCGACCTGCGATTCAAGCTGATCACGCTTTCGACGGACGAAGCCATCGCTTCGATGAAAACTCGGGAAAATCACGTTGCCCTGAGTATCCTGGAGGAAGAAGTGAGCGTCCCACCCGTTCAAGCGTTACCTTGACAGTAGGTGCCACAAAAGCCATTAACGATGAAGCCACTATCGAGGGCAACACGCAGTTGCTTCTAGACCGAGGAATCAGTATCGCAAGAGGCATCGCACATTTGCGCAATGGCAATGCCGAAGTACTGCTGACTAACGTCAGCGAAGAATACCAACATATTAAAGAGGAATGACGATTGCTTTCACCGACGAAATATTCGACGTACGAGACTCCTTTGCCCTCTCCGACCCCTCCGCAGAAGATTCGCCTGACCAAGAGAACTTACCCACTTTCGACATCAACCCAGCCCTGCACCGGAACAGACAAGACCAGATCCGCAATCTGCTTCGAAGCTACAGTGAGTGTTTTTTGACATCGCCGAAGGTCCGACAAACGCCAATTGCCAACCATCGCATTATAACGGACCAACACGTCCGACCTCTCCGTCAAAGCCCCTACCTTGTGTCACCGCGAGAATGACAAGCCATCCGGGACCAAATCGACGAAATCCTTCGCGATGACGTCATCCAGCCTTAAAACAGCCCATGGGCGGCACCGGTTGTTCTACTGAGAAAGAAAGACGGCGCACTTCGATTCTGCGTGGATTACCGCCGCTTGAACAACAAAACAAAGATGGACGTCTACCCCCTCCCCCGCATCGACGACACACTGGACCGCCTCTGCAGCGCCAAATATTTCTTATCTATGGACGTCAAGAGCGGATACTGGCAAATTGAGGTCGACGCAAGAGATCGCGAGAAGACAGCATTCATAACTCCGGATGGGCTGTTTGAGCTCGAGGTGATGCCATTTGGTCTCTGTTCCGCACTAGCGACGTTTCAGCGAGTAATGGATACAGTGCTGGCAGGCCTGAAGTGGCAAATTTGTCTAGTATATTTAGATAACGTCGTTGTCTTCGCCTCGAAATTTGAAGAGCACCTGAAAAGACTTCGAACAGTACTAGACGCCATCAAGTCGCCTGGCCTAACCTTAAAGGCAGAGAAATGCCACTTTGCCTACGAAGAGCTACTCTTTCTAGATCACATCGTTAGCAAGGAGGGAGTACTCCCGGACCCGCAGAAGACAGCTGCTATTGAACAGTTTCCACCGCCGGCCGATAAGAAAGTAGTGTGCAGATTTCTGGGACTGTGCGCATATTACCGACGATTTGTGAAAACCGTTTCGCGCATCGCCGAGCCCCTGACCCAACTGACGAAAACAGACGTGCCGTTTAAATGGGAAGCGCCGCAAGCAGAAGCCTTCAAGGAACTTCAGCGTCGTTTACAGTCCCCACCGATCCTCGCGCATTTTGATGAAAACGCCGATACTGAAGTTCATACCAACGCAAGCAGCGTGGGCCTAGGTGCCGTTCTCGTTCAAAAAAGCGACGGGCTGGAGAAGGTCATCGCATACGGTAGCCGTTCCCTTTCCAAGGCCGAGGCTAACTATTCGACAAATTAGGAGTGCCTTGCCATCATCTTGGCCACGTCAAAATTCCGCCCCTACCTGTACGGACGACCATTCAAGGTGGTCAGCGATCACCACGCGCTGTGCTGGCTCGCCAATTTGAAGGACCCCTCTGGCCGATTCGCTCGATGGAGTCTGCGTCTCCTGGAGTTTGACCTCACCGTCGTTTACAAGCCGGACGCAAGCACTCTGACGCCGATTGCCTCTCACGAGCCCCTGTAGATACACCGCCGCCGGACGACGATGAGGACGCCTTCCTGGGACCCATCAGCCCCAGCTCTTTTGCCCAGCAGCAACGCTCGGAGCCCGATCTAAAACGCCTCATCGATTACCTGGAAAACAAGGTTTATTCACCCCCCGCTTCATTGAAGCGAGGACTTTCTTCCTTCTGTGTTCAGAATGAGATCCTTGTAAAAAAGAACTTTGCAGCGAGCAAAACAGCCTACCTCTTTGTTGTACCTGCTTGTCTCCGCGAAGAAGTTCTACAGGCTTCACACGACGAGCCGACAGCTGGACATCTCGGGTTTACTCGCACCCTCCGCCGCATTCAAGACACGTATTACTGGCCCCGACTGTCTGCCGATATCGCACACTATGTGAAATCCTGCCGAGATTGTCAGCGACGAAATACGCCTCCCACACGACCAGCAGGATTTCTGAACCCCATTGAACCTCCCTCAAGGCCCTTTTGAGCAGATTGGAATGGACTTGCTTGGCCCTTTTCCAACATCAACATCTGGAAATAAGTGGATCATCATAGCGACCGACTACCTGACCCGCTACGCCGAGGCAAAAGCCCTAGCGAACGGAAAAGCAGCAGAAGTCGCCAAATTTTTCGTGGAATGCATTCTTCTTCGACACGGCGCCCCAATTTGCTCATCACGGACAGAGGAACAACATTCACGGCGGAACTAACGCAAGCCATCCTGCATTACAGCCAAACCAGCCACCGGAGGACAACTGCATACATTCCGCAGACCAACGGACTAACCGAGCGCCTGAACAAAACCATTGCCGATATGCTCGCCATGTATGCCGATGCCGAACACAAAACATGGGATGTCACCCTGCCTTACGTCGTCTTCGCCTACAACACCGCAGTGCAGGAGGCCACCCAGACGACGCCTTTTAGGCTCGTCCATGGCAGGGAGTCCACGACCACGCTAGACGCCATGCTGCCCAACGTTCCAGAAGAAGAGAACGTCGACGTTGCCGCCTACCTTCAACGCGCAGAAGAAGCTCGAAGGCTTGCCCGATTACGGATCAAAGCTCAGCAGCGGTCCGACGCCAGACGCTACAGCCTACGAAGACGCAACGCGGAATACAAGCCAGGAGACCAAGTCTGGGTATGGACGCCCATTCGCCGCCGTGGATTGAGTGAAAAGCTTTTGCGCCGCTATTTCGGCCCGTACAAGGTTCTTCGTCGGCTAGGAGAACTGGATTATGAAGTCATTCCTGACGCAATGACTGCATCCCAGCGACGCCGCGTACGACCAAAGGTTGTCCATGTAGTCCGTCTGAAGCCCTATTATGCGCGCTAACGGCCGCTGCATTTCCATGCTCGATTTTCGCAAGATCCGTTTTTTTCCTTACTAGTCGCATTATTTGTTTAATGGATCGAGTCGATGCTTCTTTGAGAGGGGTGTAATGCCGCGAATATGTCCAGTGTTTGTTCGTTTTTCAAATCTGCCGCCACACCACTTTATCGCTTTGTTTGCGACGCAAGACGCGACTAGATTTATCTCGGTTGATCGCAGCCCGACAGAGCTGATTTTACGTTGCTCCAGAATGTTGTAGTAACTTTGAACGCTTTATCTCGAAAGTTCGCTATCAGCTTTAAATGGAGCACGGCCGACAGCGGCGGGCATTCTGTTCGACGGCCCTCGAGCACGCTTGTCGCTTCGCCGCCGCCGAGTGATTCAGTCCATTTTGGGTGCAAGCCAGCCCAATAAACAGTTTTCTTTTAGAAGACCTTATGTCCGTCTTCATCGCTGCTTCGACTGCCGTCACCGCTACGTGACAATACGATAGACACGTATCAGCACAAACGAGGCATACAAGGGACACATATTGCCCATACGAGGCATATGCAGGACACAAATCAGCCCATACGAGGGATACGAGGGAAACATATCAGACCATACGAGACACCTATTGGAATATAACATCTCGTATGAGCACATACTAGACACATATAAATTCATACGAGACGCAAATGCTTCCATTTGAGATTTTTCGATGGGGAGTTCCCGATCACGCATGGACTTTTCGTGGTTAACAATGGTAGTGCCGTGAAGCAAAGCTGAGCAGTTTTGTCACTCTTTCACACGTATGGACAGGTTGCTCCTTGCACCAGAAAGCAGCGTTCTGCCTTGAGTCGCAGCGTGCTCCATGAGGAGATTGTTCAAGCACTGCCCCGTCTACCCTATATAAATTTTTCGAAAAGAGGCTGGGATAGAATATGCTACCCGCACAGCACACTTTATAAGCTTCGTTTGGTGCGTTGGTCTGCAGGCAGGTTCTCGCTGAGAGCCGGAGATGTGGGTACAAAGTCTGCATAGCTTGCGGGAGGCCGAAAACAATAAATGTTACACAAAATTTTGGAGACTTTTTTTAGCCCAAGCAAACTTCAATGGTTGTGTGGGGGCACCTCAAAATTTTTGTCCTAAAGGTATTGGCAGCAGGCGTCTTATTTTTTTTTCGCCAAAGCTTCAACGAACGCCAGCAGCAACGAGGAAGGAAAACCAGAAGCCTTTTGTCGGAGCACCTGCTAGGCAAGACTCTAATGCATAGAATGCGGATTACTTTTTCTCAGCACATTTGAGAAACAGAGGTTGGCAATGCAACCTTTAACCAGCTTCGAGTGAGCGAAAGCATAAGGCATAAGTGCCTTTTGAGACCGAGAAGCAAGCTTCAAAGAAACGCGTCCGTCAACTAAAAATTCAGTTCTACTTCTAAAAACCTAATGGTGTTGTTAGACGGCAGGCCTTTGGTGAAAACCATGTTCTTGGAATAGGCACTAATAAGATTTAAAACCTGGTCCCCACAGCGGTTAGCTGCTCAGTTGATAAGTTTAGAATGATTAAAAAGTCGTCCACATATCTAAAAGCTTTTAGAATACGCGTGTTGTGAAGTGTTTCGCGCAGCGATGAATCAAAATTCACCAAAAACACGTTACACAGCACAGGCGCAACACTCGAGCCTATTCAAATGCCTTGCTTTTTAACAACGTAGTTGTCACGTTGCTGTACAATATTCAACCTTAGGTAGGCAATCAGCAATTGCAGGAAGGAGTCGAGTGCTATTTCGCATTTGTTCTGGAATGCAACAATCCCGTTGGCCACCCAACTTTAATCATCACTATGCCAGGAAACTGACTGTTGAAACGGCAATGTCTACAATGCCTTCAGCCATGGGATTCTGCTTTTTTGTTGTTAGAACATTTCTAATACGTAAGGTGCGTCGTTGCCTTTGGTATAATGGGAGAACGTACAAAAGTAGGTTCGTAGACATCGCGGCTACAATTCCACTTAGCTGGTGTAATACATCCGTTACCTGTTTCAGTGTGGTTACTGGAACCCACTAAAATTGTTGAGGAGCCTGGTTTGAGTTTACTTAACCACCCAAGACCTGGCGAATTCTCAATGGAATGCCCGCGAACACCAGGGCATAAGAATATGTGGGCAAGGGAGTGGTATCAGAAGCGAACGAGTAAAACTGCGCAAAGAAAACGGTACGAAAGGCGCACACACACTCATGCAATGTGCAGTATGTGCGTATGTGTGCGTTTCGTGCCGTTCTTTTGCGCAGTTTACTCGTTTGCTTCAAAACCATCAACTGGCCCGCCAGAACTTCCTACCTCGGTAGCAGAAAGCGATCACCAGACTGGATGTACTCAGCCCAAGAAAATTAACATACCTGTTGGAATACCAAATAAGGAGAAAACGTCGTGGCGGAGTCGTTGTAACCTACCACACAGGAGGATCAACCCTACGCGCAGTTTATAGTTACAGTTGACGGCTGGAGTGACAGTCCAGTAACGTTCATTCATGGGTTGATACAGAAAGTGGTCCCCGGAATGCGTTGCTTAGGAAAATTCGAAGGAGTACACGCTATAGCTGTCACACATGAGATTGAAATGGCAGTCCCAGAGTAAAAGCTGCATGTCCATTGAGAAAAGAGGTTGAAAGGTGGAGGGAGCAATATCACTCCATCGGATACTGCAGAGTGTGAGGCCAGCAAGAACGCGAAATGATTAGATGCATGAAGAAAGAGCGGAGTATAAACATCATTCTGATGCAGCTAAAGCATATATCATACTAGTCTCCCATCATCAGGCACCGCGTGTCTATTGTTGGCCAGTGAATCGTGTAACGCATGATTAAGCATGTCTGCCGAAGTCATGATGGTCGTACGCAATATGTGCCGCCTCGTATTGACATAAGAAGGCCCTCAAAAGCGTATGCGTAGGACTCCCGTGGCGTTGCGCCGTAGCTCTCTAGGAAAGTGAACGCTGACCTATGTTGGTTATGGCGCAATTCGCTCTCTTATTCACCTCAATCCACTTTGCACTCTGCCCTAGAAGACACGAACAGCCTTCCGACCGACGTCAGCGCCTAGTCAAACATTGACTACCACTCCAGAGCCGCAAGTCTGAACATTAAGCGCAGATGCACAGCAAATAAAGTGGTCCTGCAAGCTGCTGCGGCGGGGTTCCCTAATCTTCCATACCATCCTTGGCCACACCCCGCATAGAGACCATATGTTTGAGGGGACTGTGTCTGGTCATGTACATTCAAGCACTCAAGGCCTGAAGCAGCCATAGGTGAAGCCGCGGCGCTACGCCTAACCGTAGCGCACTCAGCCAACTCGGATTCATCAAGAACATTGCTGGCGGTAGGCTAATTAGAGGAGAATCTGCATCACTTTGGTCATCCAACGGCCCCTATACGGTTTGTGAAAACACCCAAGAGGTAGAGCTGGTTTTGCGTTTAGCCTATCTTTGCCGCCCGAAATAAGTTTTCTACTGGAACGTAAGAGCACATAAGCGATCTGGCTTGTAAGGACAGGTAAATGAAGGCCCCAAAATTGAGAGCACGAGCCAAACGGCTGCCGCTAGCCTACCTTTTTTTCTTATCAAGGATCAATGCCGCAGAAACAGTGACGAACTCGTACGTCTGTAGCCCGGCAAACCAAAACTACCGCAACTTTCACAGGACGGAAACAGCGGAATACGCGGCGGAGGCTTTCGACCGATGGCTTGGTCACTACATGTACTCAATTCGCGCACACCGTACCACAGGACAGGGCCTGCTGACACGGACACAGGACACAAGCCACAGCGTTCCACACTGCTTGTGCAACCCGCCAGGCCACTTCGCCCTGATGTAGACCAATTGTCACCCTTCCATGGCGGCGATTCCTCCTGTCTTTCGATTCCTTCTGTGCGCTCACCTTTTGGCGCAATAGACTTCCCGGAAAAAAGAGCTGCACGTGAAAGAACGGCAGCGGCCGAGCAAGACAAGGAGCTGCTTTGAGTTGCTTTGTATTGTCTTGAGTTTTTCTCTTTTGCACCCTCTCCGCCTATGCCATAGAGAGGGCTGGAAGGACGTAGCGGTCGCTATTGGAGACAAGGGAAGCTCAAAGGCCCCTGCCCTTCATAGGGCAAGTAAACATTGGAACAATTATTTTCATTGTCCCTGGAGGCCTCTGATCTGAGTGACAATTTTACCCTATGTGAACTGTGGAAAGATCGCGAAATCAATATTTCTTTCCATTCGCGGTAAAAATCTTCATTTTTGCTTACATTTGTAAAACTACAAACAATTAAAAGCAGGATCAGTGATTGGAGAGTCATGTGCATGAAAAGAGGAAGTTCTGTGCCAGGTGCGCCTGCTCCTATTTCGAGCCCATTACGCAGCATAGAAGAACGAACGTAGACGCAGTAATGTCAGCCAAATTGGGCGTCGAACGCAAACTTTTTATTTCTTTAGTGTGAGCAGCCGCCGATGGCTCCAGCGCTTCTGGTATAATGACGGCGTTTTTAATCTACACAATCAAGACATTTTCCTTAACGAATGAGCTCTTGATGACGTAGAAAAGCCTTGCTCTGCTGCGTAATTCCTCTGAAAGTGGTCCCCTTTTCATGCAACTGGCCGTCTTTTCATGCAAATAACTGTGTATGGCAAGCTGGTGGACCAGCGGAAGGGAGGCTATCTGGCACGAGTGCTCAAGTAAAAAGTGGACTTGAAAGCAAAAAAACAGCATCAGGAGATAAATGGGCCCAAGAGGTGCAGTATGGTACAGGCGGCCCTATAAGCGCCCTGGTGTTTAAACATTCAAACATTAAAAAAAGCAAACACAATTTTCTTTCCTGCTTGCGCGTCCTTGTGGCGCGTTTCCTTTAAAGCTCGAGAGCATTCCTGTAGAATTAGCTGATCGTCACATGTGAGCACTACATTCTCCTCCAACATTATATTTCTTGATTACGCAAGAGTTTGAAATCCGGTATTCACAAACTTGGGCCAAACTTGCTGAACACAGTTCCACTTTTTTCAGGTAGGCAAACCCTGCACGCCTGCAGCGATACGTTTTTTTGTGAAGCTCTTGTGGAAACTACAGGCAACTTTAGTCCCGCAGCTCAACAAAACCGACTGCAGTCCCTGCAAAGAGGATATGCCAGAAGGCTCGTAGTATGTGCGCTGGACGCACCACGTCAATGAACTCGCCCTAGTTAAAACGCTCCGGAGAATCTCACTACGGTGCGTCGCGTGCATCCCCTGACGCTCAATTCACGGAAACCGCACCCGTCTCTCAATTTTGGTGTGCATAATTATTGCAATCATCGTCTAGCAGGAAAGTACTGCACTTCAGATACGGAACATTTGAGTGTTCTCTATGCAGTGCTATCGTCTCCTACTGCTAAGCCCACGGTCTCGGGATCGACTTCCAGGCTGCATTTGTTTGGAGGAGAAATCCACAGGCGCCCATGCGATGTGTGATGTCAGTGCAGGTAGCGCATCTCCAGGTGGCCAAAATTAATTCAAAGCCCTCCATCACGGCCCTACTTATTGCTCATGAATAGCTTCCTAATGTTAAATTCCACTTCTGTATTGTACCATACCGTGCCAAAATCTGCGCGCATTTCTTCCCTAAACTTTCCTGGATAAAAATTTCCCTCTTTTCTCTTTGCCTGCATCTTTGTCGGTATATTGTTTACTGAAGTGGTGGGCTGTGTATGCAACGAGAATTTAAAACAGGTGGACATGGGGACACGAGCTCATACTGGTAACATTAACTTCCCGAGGTAGAAACTTTAGGCCGGGGTACGCTGAGAGAGCCACAGCGTTCAATACGACATAATCCATAAACTTGTTGCTCAGATGGATCTGTTTTCATGTAGCAGGAGGTGGCTGTATGAAGTTATCCAAGTAGTCGCACAAAACGTAGTTAAAACCATGCCTACTGCACATTTTATTCATTTCAGCATACGGAATACCTCAAGATTTGTTTTTATTTTAGTGCGCCACCACTAGATGCTGGCTAGAGGAAAAGCTGTCCTATGCGCGATTGAAGCCTCCATCTGGCAGATTCCACCGGCCACTGTTAGCAACTGGAGTGAGCAAGAACTATGTGGGTTATTAGCGGAAAAAACCATCAGGTATCCTCGTGTGACCTCCATATTCCATAGTGGTAAAGTGGACAGAGGGAAACGGCACTCTCTGCTTTTAGAGAAGAAGGGAATGCAAGTGATGGAGGGAAGACAACCAGGGGGGACAGGCGACGACTACCGGGTGTAGAGAGTGGAAAGAGGGTAATCGCCCTTTCCTTGTCGTGCGCTTGCAGCAGGTGCATGACTACCGAAAAGCCATGATGTATAGAAGTGCAGCCTGGAGGTGTCCTGGTGAAACAGTAAAAGCAGTTTCGCGGCAGCGCTTGCCTCGTAAAAAGGTCGAAACCCATGCATGCCTGCTGCTCCCAAGGGAAGAGAAGAGTAACGCGTCAGCTGCAACCCACAAGAAAGCAGGCAGAGCGCTTTTGCGGCAACTGCAGGCAACTGAAAGGCTGAGGGGGGGGGGGGGGGGAACTAACATGCTCAAGGGCTGCCGTTTGTTTACAAGCGAGATATCTTGAGGTACACCAGAATTAATTTGGAAGAAGAAAAAGCAAGTAGGCATATCTGTATAGCGTAATGGCTATGTCTAGATTTATTCGCGAATACGTCTTGAAGTTGTGGTACTTGTTTAAATACATTTGCTGTGCACAGTTTAGTGTTCAAGAGTCGGTCATTCGTCTTCTCACGGTATCAAACGAAGGAGAATCTGCCAATTGTTCTGGTAATTCACTAAGCCAGCAATATTTGTTTAAAAGTAGAGTTGTTTGTTATCTGTGTTGTCGATAATGGTGTTAGTTTAAAACTCGGGAAAATTGTTCATGCTGAACACACTCCCAATGTCGGAGCTTAAGAGAAATATTTCACACTTACTGAAAGGAAGATAAATATTTTTGTCGCCCAGTTGCTCTACTGCAATTTTGTACTGATATTTGTTACCAGCTTTCGTGCAGCCACGTTGCCGCAGAAAAGTTTCACTTATTTCAGAAAGTTCTTAGCCGACAATTGAGCTCAAAAGTTGGCGAACTTCTTCCGGGCACTTTTTCAAACTGGCGCCCTCATCCGTTCCTCTCTATTACGTATGTCGGTTAAGAGGTGGGTGTTTGGTTGTTTCAGTCGTCACTTAGCTACCGTTGTTGCAGACCAACTTCGTAGACTGGTTCGGGAGTAGAACGACGCTGTCGGAAACGAAAGCAGCGAGACTCGTTGGGTAAAGGACAGGGGAGTGTATTTTATCTCCAATTTTACCGTGGTCAAGCTCTACACGTGGAAGCATGCGAGAAAAATCGAGGAGTAAGTCAGAGATGTACGCCACTAGTCTCCTGTAGGTCACCTTTTTAAATAAATCCAGAGATTTTTTTCACTAACGTCCCATTAAGGAGTCATATATTGCAGATGACATAGGAAGCGGTTCACCGCAAGAAGCCTCGCAAATGTCCTCTCGCAGTGGTTTCAGGGCATTTGTTTTACTCATCTCTCTGTGGCTGACCGGCTGACTCCGTCTTGCTCTAGTCCAAGCGCCCCATTGAAGTGGTTTGCAGTCGACGTGGGGACTACCCTTCTTTCCCAATACAAAATGGAGAGTGTGATGCTGCTGCCGCCGGGACTTGTCGAGATCCGGCGCCAAGCAATCACAGGGATGACGGCTTTGTTGACAGTTCACGGGTACTGCGTACCCTGACCGGCGTTGTTAGTATCGGAATCACACCACTTCGTCCGCGTCCTGTCAGCTTCGCCGCTTCAGGGGGCACGCAGCTATGCCCGCTGAGGAAGTCTGGCGCTCTTCAGCAGCCGCTGGTGGGGCGAAGTAGATAGGGCCGACTGTGTAGTGCCGATCTCTCTATGTGAAAAAAGTAAAAAGAAGAGAAAAAAGACGCGAAAACGCTGCAATTCAAATTCTGAATAGAGGTAACTATAGTTCTAAATAAACACATTAAAAAATTCTTGCCTGAGGATATTCGTAAAATGCCGACCATTAACATCATAAGCATACAACATCTTCGTGGCGAGCCCCTTAAACCTAGAAAATGCGGAACGTTAATCATAACAAAACTGCTTTACTATAAAATTCTTGAAAAGAGAGGGTGTCTTTTATTGGCCTCATTTCCAAGAGAAAGTTGTGCTGGTACCTTAGTTTTGTTTTAAAGAACGTAAAAATGATTTAACTGTCAAGCTATGTAGAGCATAAATTAGACTGGTCTCTTTCATAAAGTGCTGCTATTTTTCCTGTTTTTTCAGTATGCTCTTCAAAACTATGATTGAAAAGCACGCATTCCAATTTTAAAAAACGCTCAACTCCAAACTATTTTGAAAAATAAAATGGTTTGTTTGCTCGACCTATCACTAATTTTTCCCCTGCTTTCTGGACAGTTGATGACACATATCTCACGGGTTTTTGCAGCACGGTAGATAAAATTCCGACAAATCAACTACAGTATAATGAGAAGACAACGCTTGGAGAGACGTGGTTCGCTACTACAGACATGGTTTCTTCTCTTGTACGCAACACTCATCTGGGGCAGCAGTTTTCGTTGCAATACCTAAATACCAAGTAGGACATCTCCTTTTATAAAATTTCACAGCTCGGTCTTTTTACAATGCGGGAAATTGGTAAAACAAATCTGGTATTATTGTGCAAAGTAGAAAAACAGAAAAATTTTCCTCGCAGCGTGCATCTGTCTCATGGCCATTCGATGCAGATATAATGACATCCGCAAGAAACATTTCCGGACTCCAGCGGTGTGTTACCGTTTTGGTTTCCGGCATTTATTTGCACATATATTTATTTATTTGTTTTATTTCTTTATTTATTTGCTTATTTATTTGCAAAATTTAATCCCATCAGGCCCGACTATAAGCTTCATATATAAAAAAGACATTGACATATACGACGCATATTCCAAAACATAAAATTACTTGCTCTTAGATTACGCCCGTCGGATGAAGCAGGAAATGCCGGAGCAAAGAGCACGGCGTTCTGCCGAGCTCAGCGCGAAAGTGTGATCGTGCAATTAGCGATTTTATACCCAGCAGTTATGATCAAAAGCATTTTTGAACAGGAAAGAGTTTATGAACGCAATTATTTTATGTTTTGAGATTTCACTATAATAATCAATATATGAGTAGATATCACGTCAGTACGCTTTATTATTTGTTATTAAAGTTTTGGTATTGTGATAAGCGCTCCTCCTTGGTTTTCTACGGCAGACTTGACTGCTCCATGCGAGCGATGGAAACAGTATAAAAGAAAGATTTTGCTACATATCGAAAGAATGGAGCAGTACCTTGCAGTTTCTTAATACTCAGAATGTTTGTCCAAGAATGTTGGACATGAGTGCGGAGAACGAAGCTTTGTCGACGGAGAGCTTGCGCATACTCAGCCTTTGTTGCGGAGCTAAAAATTATTTTCGTTTATAAGTAAACGTAATTCGTGCCGCGTTCCTCAGGGGCGTGTTCCTCCTATTAGAATTGTGAGAAGGAGCATTCTTCAAAGCAGCCCCTAAGGACAGGAGAGAAAGCATGCCTTGCTTTAGGTCGACTCCGTGCATGTAGCCCAAGGATAACGGCTCCTGTAACCATCGTTGCGTCGAATGCTGAGCGCAGTTGCAATAAACTAGAAATAGATTTCGTAAAAGCCTAAATCTTGTCTTTCATAACAGGCTTCGAGCGCTGGTAGCTGCCGCAGGTAGAGCCCGCACATTGAAGTCCAATCAATTCGTTAGTCGACGTATCATCAGCCAGGTTCAGTGTAAATACAAAAGTAATGCTCTCACCTCTATCTCTAAACACCAGCGTCCATCTCCTTTCTTTCCCCGTTCTTAAATATCCATAAAATATTAACTGGGACACTTTTGGTTGTGTGACTTTGTCTTAGACTGACCCTTAATGCAATAGTGATAATTGACAACTATGTTGAATTAACCGGTGTTCAGTATACAATGCTTAATTGAATTTTTCATCGCATGCAGTTCAAGTTCCTCCTTCAGTAAAAATCAGTAGTTACCAAGTCTCAAGCAGATAAGAGGACACGAGACATACGGGCAAGTCTTGCCAAGGTGCTTCATCGTTTAAATTCAGCCTACTTCTTACGCCACAACCTGCTTCACAATGCCATACGGTAGCGAGTGCACAGACAGATTTTATAAATACCACTCTTATAAAAAGATTTCAACATGAGCATATCTCGAAATACAGCGTAAGATACTTCATACGTTGTCAATTTTCGTCTTTTAATGGTGCGAGAACACTATTCTGGATGTTATCAGGCATTGCTGCTTACCACCTGTTGCCTGTAGGCTAGCTTCAGCGTCCGAGAGGCGCTTCGGAGCATCTGCCAGCATGCTAGGATGGCACGTCCACATGATGACTATGAAGATTACAACAAACCTCAAGCAGAAGCTTCAATCAGACGATGGTGAAATAATCGCTGCTGAGCGCATTGCACAGTGGAAGACAACCAAGGCACAAGAAGGCAAATGCGCATCACCTCATCCTAGCTTTGTACCGTACTTTGACTGCGCTTTCCACTCGCCTATACATAGCCTAATCCTCTCTGCCTCTACAAGTTGTTGTGGGGAGCCGCCAACGCAATCCTTTATAGCGTAACAGGTAGAACTCTCGCGCTAAAACTGACTACAGTTTCACAGTTCTTAAAAGAGAAACCGACAGATAGCAGTATCACATTATTGTTTTTGCGCTACACCCCCCCCCTCCCCCCATTAGCAACAGTCTCCTCCCCACTAAGCTTGCGCTACTCCCCGGTGATAAATTAGTGCGTTGGAAGAATTTTTTCGAGAGTCTGCAGTAAACGCCATTCTAAGGTGGAGTCGAAAGCAACTATGCAATCGATAGTACTGTGGGAAATACATCTGTCGAGTTGAAAGTGACAACGGTTTTGTCATGACACGTAATGCAGTTGCTCACTTATCGCAATATCGCCTCATTCCCTTTCTGCTGCCCTCCCCATTGGCGTCCTTGCCCGCCCGCTAATCTTAGCAGCGTTGCGCTCCGCTGTTCAATGAGCATGTTTGCTGTGCTTTCCGTCATGTGCACGCTGCCAAAATTCCTGCAAAATGATGTTGAGCGCCAACTATGCATGCCTTCGTAGTGAAGCATATACACCTATTTAGTTAAAATTGGCAAGAGTTTCTCGATGTTTCATGGTGCAGAAACAAGCCAATAGAAGAGAGCCAGAAGAGAGCTATTGAGTTAAAAATGACAACAGCGTTGTCATGCTTCGTAATGCAGATGTGGCGCATTTTCACTATCACCGGATCGCCTTGGTACTGCCCTCCCTATTTCATCGTCGTCATCACAGCAAATGTTAGCTCGCGTTGCGCTCCGCAGTTCAACGGCAGCATTGGCTGTGCTTTTTTTTTCCGTGCCTCTAGTAAAAGCCACGGCAAGGTAATGGCAGCAGCCAAACATGCATGCCTTCATTGTGTCGAAATTAAGCGGTTGGCAGATTGGAAACGGTTACTCCATAACGCGCGAAGCGGAAACCCGCCGGTAGCACTATTGCGTGTCGACGAATTTGAAGCTTCCGACTTATTTCGTAACTTGACTCGAAGTAAAAACGTTCTCGCTATTCCAAAGCGAAACAGAAGATAGCTGTGCGCAAATGTTGCCTGTATAACATGTAAGATCATTTCAGTAGCTTGATATTGCGCGTACTCTTTGAGATTAGCGTACAGAAGGGGTATACGATGCACATATGGAAAAAGACCACGCCCTTTGGGCAAGCTATTTCACTTTTGTTTACTAGCTTAAAGGGAAGCTGAAGCACTTTTCGAAAAAATTGAGTTCCATCCGGAATTTTATAGTTTTTAGTCCGCTGAAAAAGAATATCGCATTCGAAAAGGGCGTAAATAAACGCAAGAAGCTGTTTTTTGAAAGGAAACGGGCACCAGCGTCTCAGGGCGCCGAGCGAACGCCGCGAATGGCCGGGATCGTCGTGACGTCATCTACGGGGATCTCCGGCCAGCACCGACCATGTTGTTGCGTAGCGCGCTGCTTCAGCTGGCTTAAGAACTGCGTTTCGCAAATTAGGGATCCATCGTTCACCAAAGCGCAGGCCGAAAATCAGCAAGCAAAGCAGGACGGCCGGCAGACTACCCGTGAATGGCGTCACTTCCGCCAGTTCCATCCCCCCATTCGGCGCTTCCGGAAGCGAAGAGGGCGTGTCGGCGGCGGGTTTTTAACAAGCGCTTGCGGCTCATTTTGCGAACAGAATTGAGAAAAAAATTTACAAACATGCTTTTCAAAGTCCTTTCTTCCCAACCACAGTGTTTCATGCAATTTGAAAACCATTTCAGCTCCCCTTTAAAAAATCGAACTTTTGGCCCCAAACGGGGTGTAATAGTTGAGAGCGCATACAAATTTTTTTTTTCTGAAAAAGCCGAAGCTGATCAAACTTCCAAACCAAACGATGGTGTTATTCAACAAAAGAATATTTCCTGCCCTAACCAACCGTGCAAGAAGATGTTTTCGCAGCCGCTTGTCTTGAGTGGGACCGCTATATGGTCCACAGAGGAATAAGATATACCCACGCGAACCAGTCCGTGTTACGAAAGCAAAGCGTTCAGTGTCGTTTTAATGAACGGTCTACATTCCTGACAAGTATAAATAAACAAACATCTTGTTCTGACACGAAAAGAAAAGTAGGGCACTCTCTTGCTCGTAACTGCCTTGCACAATGCTGACACGTCACTACCGAAAGGCGGGGGAAGGGGTATATAGCGAAGAGATATTTCAATAGAATCGCGGACAACGTCCGTCTTCAAGTTGCACGAAGTTATGTACCGTCTCTTCCGCAATTCGAACCTCTAACTAGGAGCGCCCCTGTTTTCCGCTATCGTCAATGCATTCAAAACACTCCACGACGGAAATTTTGGCATGTACTTCTACATTTTCTTTTGTCGCCGCCCCCTGCTTACGATGCAGTCTTCCTGTTCAATTTGGGAGCTTTATTAAGCGCATTCTCTCCGGGGTGAAAGAATAGTCAGCAAAATATATTCATATCAGGGCGCACCATCTTGTCTTTTATGATTTCCACATTAAGATCATTTTGCTTACCGCGGAGCATAATGGTGATGGTGCACCACATCTTCCTGGCATGAAATAAAACAGACCGCATGAATTGCAGAATCTTTAGACTTAAAATCGAGTAAGCGACTTCAAAAAATTGGCGGTGGTTTAGCTCTCGCTAAACCTGGAGTGACGCGATAGCTAGAGCTGGCCGAGTGGAAATTGAACAGTTGAACTGCAAAATCAGTCTTTCGCCGCTTCGTTTCGCTGGGTGCTCCTTCTTCATCTTCGCCCCACTTGACACGGCGCATGCGCACAGCTGTGGCAGTTCAGTTTCGCCGGTGCGCCGCGCCGCCGGCAGCAGTAGCTGCTCCGCACCACGTGGCTGGTCACGTGACCAACAACGTAACGAAGCACGTGATCAGCCACGGCGCCGCGTCGCCGGCAGCTGCTCCACACCAGGTGACCTACCTGCGACAGCGTGGCGGCGCAGCCACAGGGTGGCAGCGCTGCCACGCTGAAGGCTCGAAATGCTACCATAATGTAGCTAGCTACAAAAAAAAAAGAATCATAAGCAGCAGCACACATTGCCAGCAGAAATGGATTTGCAGAAACAGACATGCAGTGAGTGCATCTCTGCATCTCTGCGTTTCCATTGCAGTCGTTTGTTCTTCTCTTCATTCACGTTCATAACATACGACATGAACGACAAGCTAGTCCTTGCTTTGCCAGAATAGTCAGCAGCAGCAGTTGTTTACCTTACGTTCCCCGCAACCACACAGCCCCATTTGAATGTACACTCGAGAGGTAGGCGGAATTCCTCGCTTTCGGGCTCCGGAATGCTTCCTTCCTCACGTCACAGTCATTGTTGGAAGCACGCCACTGCACCCTTTTCGTTCGCTTCTATCCAGAACGTTCCATTTAGAAATGTCTTTTGCGAAGATCGGAAACTTTAGAAAATTACTGGTAGGTCATTTACAGTCCCGTTTGAAAAATACGTAACACAGCTAAGTACATTCTTCTTGACTAGGAGTGTCCTCCTTTTTTAAGACCATCCTCCGCAAGTTATTCCGCAATCTTTGACTGCATTCATTATGTTTCTTGAACCGCTCCCTTCTGCTGCGTTCGCCTGTTTATTCAGGTTTTTTGTTGTTTGATTTGAACGAATCTGAAGAGCTACTTAAACCAGCGACGGGGTAGAGGGCAGGGCCTTGAACAAAGGTTACTAAGTGTTTCTCCTTTTCTGTTTGTATTTGGTTTCTTAACAGCGATAACACTTCACTAAGGTTGTGAATATTGTATTATCAATAGTCTATTACATGAAGTAACATTGAAACTGCCCCTTGACTCGGTGCTAATACTCTGATAATAATGACTTCCGCGGTAGTGTCTCTGCGAATAACCTAAAAAAACTTGTGTGAAGCAGACAGCGCAAATCACATAATTGGCTAACAAGTGGAAGCCCGCGACTTAGGACCCTTCACGATAGTTGGGATCTTCCCACTGAAGCAAATTCAAGCTGTTGAATCATCATCACGATCACGAAAGCACCCGCGTTTCGCTTTGCCTTTGTCGTAATCGCTTGCGGAGTGTCCTCGCCGGCAGTAATATTACTTAAACCGTGCATTCAGACAGCAAAAGCGCTCAAAAAGACAACTACAGAATGAGGGTGACTTACGAAGCGCTAACTTGCAACTGATTTTATTTCATGCGAAAAATATTTTTTCTCAAATAAATCACTTACAATTAAGCGCTTAGTATCGCTCTTTTATTCTGTCGTACAACCACAGTGGTGCCCCAGTGATCTGAGCATCCACCTCGCATGCGGGAGGTGCGGGGTTCGATCCCCAGTGCCGCCGAGTACCCAACGGTGATACAATGGGCGCAAGCTATCCGCTCGCCTAGTGCTCGGCTTATTTAGTGTGAAATGCTTGGGAAATGGGTCTTTGACCCCACCTTGAGTAGAAGAAAAATACCTCGTGTCATGGCGCTCCTTGGCCGCAGATGCCCTGGCGCCAAACAAAATTTCTCATAATATTTATCTGTTGTCCTTGTCTTTCTAGCGCCTTCACTGTCAGAATGGAAAACTAACTCGCCCACTCCTGCCATTAACGCAATAAAGCATGCAGGCAGTGAATGATACATGTCTAATGCTATCTTTGTCCTTATCGCGTTGGTTGCGCGCTTCCTGCTGCGCACGTGGAAATAAAATTCATTAAGACAACCACAAATTCGCCCTCTTTCGTCGGCTCTCTCACAACTCCGCTATCGTCCTAGCCTGCGACTAAACGTCGAGGGTATTAGCATAAGCGTCGAGGACGTAAAATTAGGCGACTCGAATATCTCCTTTACATGCCTAATCAAAAAACAAACTTCCCTTTCGAAAACTATTCACGGAACTCGAGAACATCGCGAAGCACATGCATCGATGTCGAGTCCACTAGGCTCTGCTGTATAAAAGACACCGCACAATCACATGCGCCGAAAGCGCATGTAATTGTGCACAATCACAAGGGGTGTGCCGACAGCGAGGATGTCACTGCGACTTTCCCTTCCTGATGCCCAGTTTTCAACCCACAATAACCATTACAGCCGCAATCACCAAATTCTGCTATCATTGTTTCAACGTTTCGAGATCCATCTAGAACTCCTTCCTGGCCGTACCAGTGTTGTAAGCACCCCTGATTTTCTTTTCCTTTCTAGGAATTGGACCACTTCTTTTCAAAATTAAAGATGTCTTTGGGCGAGTAATGAGGAGTTGCCATGAAGTGATCCTTGCTATTTCAAAGATTGTACCACCCGTCAAGGTGCATGCGGTAAGGTGTTACCTGTAATCCTTACGGCACCAGCTGCACTCGCAAAACATTTCTGTAGGAACTGCGCAGAAAAATACGAAGACGTCAAGAGCTGCCTATTCTGAGTTACACGTTAAATCATCATTCTTTAGAAACCACCAAGTTGTTATTTTTCCTCCCTACGAAGCGAGCGAATGTACCAGGTGTTCTCGCGAAGGTGAGACAGAATTTTTAAAAGACGCTTTATTGAGACATGAAGGCGGCGTCTGCGCCACTGTAAAACATGCATGGGCGGACATCAGTAAACAGGTGAGTAATGTTAACTTATTCGCCGTTTAACAAACTTGTGATAGCTAATTTCTTAGCTATTAGAGTTGGACACCTAGTTTTCAATTAGATATTTATAGCAGGTCATTCCTATGGCTACACATCAGCTTTGAGAATATCCGTGGCGCGATTACCCTTGGCTATGTGGCTCGGCGAAATTTGGCTTTTTTGACTATATAAGTTGATTTGTCTGCATGGTCTTTGAAAAAGCATGACTTTTGAGACGATTTCTCCACTATTTGTTGGGCCAGCGCACCTAAAATTCTAAAAACTGATATGAGTATTACAAACGGCCGGCTACAAATCTCTGATTGTAACCAGATGTTTAACTGCAAGAGCTAAATTCTTATCGAAAATTATTTAACCGACTAGCTAAGAAAATTTTTTTGCCCGTTTTCTGATGCCCGCCAACGCAGGTATTATCGTGCTGCACCAGCCTTCATACCTCACAAAGGCTATTTTTTTTAATTATCTTTCACCCTCGCTGAAACTTGTGGCATATCATTGGAGATCAAGATTAAAGTGAGCTTGATGTAAACTGTTCTTCTAAAGCGTTTCGTCTATTAGCCGAGTTTCCGCCGTTTCGCGGCGTCTTCGGTGTCCCTCTCATTGCCTTCTCCGCATGCCTACCAACAATGAACGCACCAGAGTCGGAAGGCGCTGCAAACAAAACATTTCCCTATGATCGCGGTGCTCGAGCGAAAGCTATATGGGGCAACAAAATTTGAACCGGGGGGTGTAACCAAAGAAACGACGCTGAGTACACTTCCGTGGGCATTAACCAACCCAGCCATGAATACGCTACACCGCTTATTAAGATTTGTAGGAGCCTGTTTAACAGCGGTCATTGTGATTATTGAGTTAATTATTTCGCTAATCATCTAGAGCTGATCAGTCGTCCTCCTGAATGTATACGGCTGAATGTATACGGCTGAATGTATGTAAAATATTGGCTCAAAGCGTTCAGCCACTTAACTAAGGCATATTGGACAACTGGTTGGCACTATGCCACCTCAAGTGACGTGCACAGCGTCAAAATTTTCCTGAAATATTCTCTTAGCTTTTGGAGAAACGCGGCATGAGTCTTTTTCGGAAAATGATCAGCACATTGAATGCCTAGATTTCTGTAGCGTAGCGCAGTTGTTTGGTGTTGTCATTATGTGTCTTCGCAAAAATTGGCAATCAGTGTTTTTCTCTCGTACGTCGGAACCATCCCAGAGAGAAAGAAAACAGAGGGAGAGCTTTGGACTAAACCATTACATCCTAATAATTACTTTAGCACCGTGCACATCGACATGATTTTGGGATCTACCCTAAATTTCGCTGGCTCTAAGATGCGCGTCCTGTAACAACACGAAAAGCAAACCCACTTAGACTCTGCATGTGAGCAAAGAAAGAATAATGGTAATAAATAATTGCTCAAGACTACCCAAAATGCTATCTTGATTGCGCTGGGCTTTACCAAAAATAGTGGTCTGCATAAAATCTCTCGTTTTTGACCCGTTTATTGTTCACCAAGGCTCGCTTCGCTTTAAATTTCTCCACTACACAAATGCCAAAGACATGAGGTTTACGCCCACATATCATTGTTAATTCATGTTAAACATCTGATCAATTTATATCAGTTTTAAACGTTTGGTGGTGGTAGATGCTAATATTAATTTCGGGAGTTAACTCAGCACCAAGGGCGGCTGGTCCCTCTCAGGGAGGTCGCCGCAGCAGTAGCTGCAACGTTCGCATCGTCGCCGACACCTGCGCGACAGTAACAACGTCCTCTTCTTCTCGCAACTACGTTTATGTACACATCCCCCTACCCCTCCCCAGAGGGAGTAGCACAGTTCCTTTGCATCCTAAGCTGGGGAGTTCGACTGATACGGCTTAAGACGGGCGACGTGCATCGGCTCTGTGCATGGTAAATCGGGAGGAGACTTGGGGATCAGGCTCGTGATTTCTTAGGTCATGTTGCTCAGTTGCCTCGAGACGCATAAGGACCCACGTAACGGGCACGAGTTTCTCAAACAGGCCCACACGGCACGCAGGGAGCCAGAGGAAAATTAGGCAGCCAGGAGAGTAGTGGGCATCAAGGTGGTTAAGGTCACAGCGACGTTTTGGAGCGGTGTGAGAAGCATTTAGGCCGTCTTGAACAATACGGCGGGTGGCGTCAGCAAGGGCAATTGCGTCTCAAGCATAAGCACTCGTAGAAGCGCCATGAGGCAGTAATCTGTCGAAGGGGAGAAAAGGGTCATGGCCAAAGAATAGATAGAATGGAAATTATCCAGTGGTATAGTGGCGCGAGCAATCGTAGACGAATGTCACGGAAGTTAAACTGGCATTCAAGCCATGGTCGTAGTCTGAAACATACATGAAGTGTATTTTCGTCAGCGTGCGCTTAAGGCCCTCAGTAAGGCCATTCGTTTAGGGGTGGTAGGCCTTCATGAGCTTGTGACACGTAGGGCATAAGAGCGGACGGTCCTGGACCACTTTAGAAAAGAAGCGGCGGCTTCGATCCCTCAGCAGTCAACGAGGACCGCTATGAAGCCGGACGACGTCATGGAGAAGAAGGACCGTGATATCGGATACACAGATTATTGGGATAGCGTGCGTTATAGCGTACCAGATAATGTAATCACTCGCGGCGGCAATTCTTCATTGGAGTAATGAGAAAAGGCCCAAACATTTCGAGACCAACACAGAAAAATGGATCAGGCGTAATATCGATGGGCTGAAACTGGCTACTAGGCAGTAGCGGAGGCCTTTTCCGGCGCCAACGTTGCTCGCTAGCAGCGACGTAACCGCGGAGAATATAGCGTTAAAACCCAGGCAAAACAAAACGCCTTCGCACGCGGTCGTACGTGTGCGACACGCCGAGGTGCCCTGCAGCAGGGGCATCATGAAGTTGGCCAAGTATAGTGGAGCGAAGATGGGTCGGGACGATAAGCAAGAATTCTGCGCCATTGGGGTGCATATTGTGTCGGTATTGCGTATCGTGATAAAGCCCTAACAGGTTGAGATATAGGAATTGTCGCTTTGGAGGCGGTCTATTATGAGGCACAAAGAGGGATCACGGCGCTGATCTTCGCCATTGTGAGAACCTCTGCCACTGACAAAACACAATTGCTTCACCGCTGTCGTGGGAATCGGGAAGATCGACGGGGTGGCGGAATAAACAGTGAGCGTCTTGATGAAGTCTGTCGGATTTGTAAACGGCAGTAAATATGTATTCCTGGAAGCGCAAGACCCAGTGACCCAGAAGACCAGTATGGCCCTTAAGAGAGGACAGCCAACACAAGCAATGGAGGTCGGTAACGACAGAGAAGGTTCCCCAAGCAAATAAGTGCAAAATTTCGCAAATGTTAAAACAACTGCAAGACAGCTAGTGCTCTGTACTGGAATACTTATGCTATGCTCAGAGGGAGATAGGAGGCGGCTGGCGTAGGCAATGACGCAGAGACGTCTGAGCGAAGTTCTGTATATATATATATATATATATATATATATATATATATATATATATATATATATATATATATATATAGTTTACGGTTTGTGGGAGCATAACGCCCCAAAGCGACTCAGGCTATGAGCGACGCGGTAGTGAAGGGCTCCGGAAGTTTAAACCACCTGCGGTTCTTTAACGTGCACTTAAATCGCAGAGTACACGGACCTCTAGAATATATATATATATATATATATATATATATATATATATATATATATATATATATATATATACGTATGAAGGGAGCCAACAGTCACCGAAAGCAAAGTGCTTAGGGGAATGTTTAATTTTTTTAATGTGTAGTGCTAATCATTGGGATTGTGATACTAAGATTAATCTATCGCTCAAAGAAAATTATTTCTAAAACAGCAGAAAAACAACCATGCCGCCGGTGGGATCCAAACCCATGACCTCCGAATATCGCGTCCGGTGCTCTCACCAACTGAGCTACGGCGACGGCTGTCCAATCTGCTGCTTTCGTGGGTATTTATATTTTTGCTTGTAAGCTAACCTTGAGAGTGTTCACCAGCGCCACCCTCGTCCGTAGCGGTGGACGGTGCACGTCCTGTAATACCGCGAGTGTGACGTAGATTATCATCGTAGAACATCAAATTCGGAGGTCGTGGGTTCGGATCCCACCGGCGGCATGGTTGTTTTTCTTCTGCTTTATAAGTAACTTGCTTTATATATATATATATATATATATATATATATATGTGTGTGTGTGTGTGTGTGTGTGTGTGTGTGTGTGTGTGTGTGTGTGTGTGTGTGTGTGTGTGTGTGTGTGTGCGCGTGTGCGTGTGCGTGTGTGTGTGTGTGTGTGTGTGTGTGTGTGTGTGTGTGTGTGTGTGTGTGTGTGTGTGTGTGTGTGTGTGTGTGTGTGTGTGTGTGTTTGAAGTATCGAAAGCTAGAGCGAAAATGCGCAGTTGTGAAACGCTTCATTTAGCCATAGATTTATTTTGTCTCGACGTTTCTGACAGAGCCGGTCGTTTCTCAAGACTGCAGTTACAGCGATCTTCTTCCTCTTCTCAAGGAGTTGGCATTCGCACACATGTACCACACATGAATAAAACAACAAGCAAACAGATGCTGGAAAGATGGGCACAAAGGAATTATTAATAAAAAAGAGAGAGAGAAAGAGAAAAAAGGAAAATTGAAAAAGAAAAACGCGCTGTCCCCCGCCGCCCACCCCACAGCCGCGGGGAGCCGCTCGGGAAAAGAAAAAGAAAAACGAAGAGCGGGTGGGGTTAAGGGCCACCACTCAAGACAACCGAGCGGCGGCGAGTAACGTGCACAGAAACAGACGGTGGCGGAATTGTCCAACAGATAAATATTAGAGATGCGGGCACTCGCGTGCCCCGACCATAAAGAGTAAACAAATAAATAGAATCAAATGCAGACCGGCCAGGAGACTTCAGTCATCAGGAACCTCTTCGGCAGTCAGAGTCAAGGCCGAATCAGCCTCGCCGTGAGCTTAACTAGACACACGTGCACTGTGAATGAAAACACCCAGACACACACAAAAGAAAAAGAAAACGGTGGCAAAACATCCGAGTTCGGGCAAGTGTCGTGTGGGAGGAAAATGTGAATGGCGGGAGCATTTAAGCGAGGGTTCTTCAATTGCACCGCGCTCGGCAAGGTAATTGAACTGGTAAGGTAGAGGTGGGATGAAGAAATTTGTGTAAGCTTGAAAAACATGCAGGTGGCGAGAAACGTCCGAGGTATGTCAAGCTGGCACTCGTAAGGTCAGCACTTGCCCTGCAAGGGGCGGATGTAGGACAACACACCTGGACTTTAATTAATGCCGTGAGGAATGGTTCCAAATTTGTAAATAAAGTACGACTCTCGCTGCTCTCCTTCCCGAGTGTTATGGAACCCACCCTGTAGGACAAATAACTTAATTGCATTAAATGGGTGGCTTCTGTCATTAATGTGTTTTGACAAGGGAAGGTTTGGTAGGGATAAGATATGCGCGCGGTAGTTAATAAAGCGATTTCGTAGAGGCCTGACGATCTGTATAAGGTACTGCATACTGCACACACTGCATTCTAGGAGGTATATTACTTTGCAGGAATCACAATCAAAGTTGCGATTAATTTTTATTTGAAGCCTGAAGCTGTGCTTACTGCACAGCTTGATGTTTGCATGTGTTTGCAGACCTGGCATCTATTTTTCCACAGGTCCGGCACCCTAGAACCAGCTGGTTATTTGTTTTTTTTAGTGTATTAGAATTTTTTGAATGTTTTTGGTTGTCTCTGGACTGCGTGAGGGGGAGCAGTGAAAATTTTGGTGAGGTGCTCGCTTTGTTAGAGAATGTTGAAATGTTTTTTGAAGATTATACTTACGTTAGGCGGGTTACTGGTGAAGGTAACTACGAGATTTGTCCGGTGGTCTGTTTCCTCGCTGTATCAACGTCCCTCCAGTATTTGCTCTCGGTTGAGTTTAGATGCCCTTTCAATGGCATCGTCGAAAATGGTGGGGTGTATCGTTGCTTAACGAGGACTTCTCGCATGCGTTTAGAATTTTATACGAAGTCCTCGTCTTGGGAACATACTCTTTTAAATTGATGTGCCTGAAAGTATGGGATGCTTGGTTTAGAGTGACGAGGATGGCAGCTTTGGAAGTGTAGGTATTGTTGGCGATTCGTCGGTTCTCTATATACACCGGTGGTAATTGAGCCTTCGTTTACCGAAATCTCAACATCTAGAAAGTTAATTGTGGTGTTGGAGTACGTTAAGTGAAAGATATATTCGAGTGGACGAGGTTGAATTTTTCAATAGAACGAATAAGTTCTTGCTCTGTGTCAGTCCATATTAAAAAGATGTCATCCAAGTAGCATTTGTATAGGGTGGGCTCAACGGGGCAACATTTCAGAAATTTAGATTCAATACTATCCATGAAGATATTGGCGTAGGTGAGGGCCATTCTTGTACCCATGCCTGTGCCGTTAATTTGCAAATCGTGTTGATCGTTAAATTCGAAGTTGTTGTATTCGAGTACAATTTTCGCCAGTATTTCTAAAACACGTGGCGCAGACTATTCCGCCTTTCTCTTTTGTTCATACGCTTCGATCAGAGATTTGATGCCATCGGAATGAGGAATGTTTGTGTAGAGAGAGAATACATCTAGTGTTGCCAGGAAGGCTCCTTCCGGGAGTTTGATACCTGCTATTGCGCGAAGGAAATGGTTTGAGTCACGTATGTAGGATGCGTGTGTTGTATCGCGCCGATGCCGGATAATATAGGGCGGCCAGGATTATTCTTCTTGTAGATTTTCGGTAACTTGTAGAATTGGGCTGGCGACGGGTGTTGTGTGGTGAGGGCTTTATAGATAACCGTATTGATATGTCCCCATTCCTCGCAAGTTGATCCAGAGTCTCAGCTTAAAAATGTTCATATTGCGGAGTTGGGTCTGCTTTAAGACGTTGATAAAAACAATATATATATATATATATATATATATATATATATATATATATATATATATATATATATATATATATATATATATATATTGCGGAGTTGGGTCTGCTTCAAGACGTTGATAGAAACAATATATATATATAAGAGAAGTGGGCGCTTCTACAGACACATTTATTTATCAACGTTTCGACCGCCGTGCGGTCTTCAGGACTGTAGTGCCCTCGCGTCAGATGGAGGTTTTATGTTTGTGAGCTGAAGAGGAGGGAGAAAGGAGTGTAACACGCAAATAGCAACAACAGTTCAAAAAAATGAAAAAAGAAAATAAAAAATAGAGATGGGTGCGGGGAGCAGACAGGAACAATATTGGGGGAGGAAGCAAAAAACAGAAATAAAAGAAAAAGGGGGGAAACTAGTATAGTAAGGAAGCATGGGGTACAAAAGGAGGTGGCGAAACGAGAGAAAGGGAGACGAAGACGGTGCGGATGACATGGGCAGCGCGGCAACCACAGGCGTACGAAAGCAAAACGTGCAAACAAAACACACAAACAAAATGCACAAACACGAAGGGCGCCGCTGCAGATGCGTGGTCAAAGAGGAGCCGCTGCGCAAATGACACTGGCAGTGACGAACAGGCCAAACCAGGCACCCCAAAATATGGATGCCAGCCCTGTGGTAAAGGTCGCTGCAAAGTTTGCAAGCACATTCAGACTACGTGTTCCGCAACTAGTACGAGGTCAGCTTTCCAGCATTCAATCAACGGTAAATTTGACTGCGACTCATCAAACATTATTTACCTTCTTGAATGCACTGTGTGTAACCAGCAATACATAGGACAAACAAACACTGCATTCCGCATTCGATTTAGCAATCACCGCGCACACGCCAAGTCTCTCCCAAACCTTCCTCCATCCAAGCATGTAACCGCAGGACACTCATTTGACCAACTAAAAGTAACAATTATTCAAGGGGGCTTCAAGAACAGGCGAGAACGTGAACAACGGGAATCCTATTTTATCCACAAGTTTAATACTATTCAAGAAGGTCTTAACGAAAAGCCTTGTACCCTTTCTTTTATTCACTACCTCCAAACAAAATAATACTACACTTCTAGTTAATTGGCTAACTCAGATATACCTTTTATAACTCCTAGTGTATATCCCAGGCTATCATACCCCTCCTTACTTACACTATCCTGCCTCGTGCAGTATTGATAAGCTTTTGACATTCTTTCCTTACATTTGCCGACAATTTGAAATCTTTGTACACAGCTAGCCCAGCCTTCCTCCCCTACAAACAAGTATTCCCGGCGAGGTCGGTTCAACGACCCGCCAAGGGAGAGGGGTGCACCATTCAGTGAAACCCAGACCCCGTGAGTAAGTTCTTACGCATGTGCTCGTTAAGGTGGCCCACTCCTTGCTTAACGTTCTAGCCGTCGGCTCACCGGAAGTTCGCTTACACCCAAAAAACATAAATACCCACGAGAGCAGCAGGTTGGACAGCCGCCGCCGTATCTCAGTTGGTAGAGCACCAGACGCGATAATCGGAGGTCGTGGGCTCGCATCCCACCGGCGGCATGGATGTTTTTCTGCTGCTTTATAAGTAATTTTCTTCTTTAAGCGATAAGTTAATCAAAGCATTAGTAACCCACTGATCAGCCCTATAGATTAAGAAAAATTAAACATTCCCTTATGCACTTTCGTTCCGTTGACTGTTGCCTGCCTTCATATATATATATATATATATATATATATATATATATATATATATATATATATATATTGTACGACTGGCCTTTTGCTTTGGAATCTTCAGAGGCTGGCGCTTAACGAAGAAGACGTCGAGAAGCGCCCCACGCCCCGTCCCTCGTGCATGCTCTGGACTGACCGCTGCCTCTATTCTGTACCTGGACTGTACCGCTTGTTGTTCGTGACGCAGTTCTTTCCAAGACGTTCCTTATTACAAGTGGTGGAGGTGCCAACGATCCCCTGGAGCTTAGCACCGGCGAATTGCCTACCGCCTCTGTAATGCCTGAGACCGTCATCCAAACCGCTTCACCGCTTCCGTCGGCTGTCTTCTGTTCCGGCCATCGTCAGCGGCACAGATGACACGGATGTGGAGGATTGGTTGGCCTCCTATGAACGTGTAAGCGCGTACAATGTGTGGGACGATAGCGTCACGCTCACCAACGTTATCCTTTATTCGAGCGACGTAGCCAAACTTTGGTCTCCAAACCGCGAAGCTGACAGCTCAAACTGGAAAGCTCTCAAAACCAGTCTGACAGAATTCTTCGGCCGTCCCGCAGTGCGTAAGCTTCGCGCCGAGCAACGTTTGCGAAGTCGGGCAGAGCAAACCGGTGAAAACTTCAACAGTTATATAGAAGATGTCGTCGACCTCTGCAAGCATGTCAACCCTTCTATGAGCGAGGCCGACGAGATCAGACATATTATGAAAGGCATTGAGGATGATGCCTTCCAGAATCTCGTCGCGAAGGATCTCCAGACAGTCTCCGGTGTCATCGGCTATTGCCAAAGCTTCGATGAGCTGCGCAAACAGCGCTTTTATACCCGGCGTGCCGGCTATCAGAAGGCTACACTTGTTAGCTTGGCTCTCCCAGGGGACGATGCTCTGTCCCAACAGTCGCTCCTAAAGCGCATTTAGCAGTTTCTACGTGAGGAAGTCGCACGCTGGCTATCTTTGTCTACTTGCTCGCCTACGCCTGCGCCATCGCTCACTCCCAACCTACAGCGTGTCATCGAGGAGCAGGCCGCTGAAGTCCGGCCACCTCCTCTTCAGCCACCCCTGATCGCGGCTCCTCTGACGTACGCCGATGCTGAGGAGTGGTCGCTGCCCTCACCTGCTGCCCCTGTTTACAGGCCACCTACTCGGCAGTTAGAATCCCAGCGACCTGCAACTTCACCTTACCGTCCGGTTGCCCGTCCCCGATCAGCGCCGCAGCCACTCAACCCCTGGCTTATAAAAGACAACACCCTATTTTCTACGCCTGTGGCGTCGCTGGCCCCGTGGCTCGTTTGTTTCACAGTCGTGACCACCGTCCCAACGATTATAGGCGAACGACCTTCCGCCGTCGTCCTCGCCTGCGTCACACGTGTCGTTCCTGGCCGCCGTTCCAGTTCACCGATGCTCCGCCGCCAACCCGCCGTCCCCGTTGGAAACTAGCGGCCGCAGTTCAGGAAGCAAGAACTGCGTCACCAGTGACTCACTCAAGACCTGTTTCTATGCCTGCCAATACTATTGCCGTGTTCGTTGAGGGAGTCGCCGTCGAAACACTTGTTGACACTGGCGCAGCCGTTTCCTTTCTCAGTCACACCATCTGTCGCAGACTCAAGAAAGTGACGACGCCCGTTCCTTTCGTTTCTCTCCACACCGTCAGCGCTCAGGACATTTGAATATTATCCGCCTCCACCGCACGCCTGCTTATCGAGAATGCTCCCCACAGAATCGAGTTCTTCGTCCTCACCCGCTCCCCTCACGACGTTATCCTTGGTTGAGACTTCCTCTCCTCACATGACTCCGTTATTGACTGCGCCCGTGCTCAGCTTGACTTGCCACCCTACAGTGACGCTCCCTTGGACGCACCCGGTGCTGCTGCCGCTACTGTGGTCGTCTCACAGGACACAGGCGTTCCGCCTTTCTCTTCAGTGCTGGTTCCTCTTTCTTGTGTTGCTCCCTCAGATGCAACTGTCACTTATACCCCCTCTTTACGATGCACTGACCAGAAGTCTGTTTTGCTGCCTCATGATGTGCTGACAATTTTTCGTGGCTCCAGCGCTATTGATGTAGCCAACCCGTTCTCCTGCCCTACCACTTTACTCCGTGGCCAATCGCTATGTAGTGTTGCCTTTCTCGATCCCGCCTCAACATACCCCCTCGTCGATAGCACGGCCAGCCTTCACGTCAGCGCCATTACGCCTGCTCCCATCACCAATCAGTCTTCTGTCGACATTTTTCATCGTTCCGTCAACGCCACCCTGACATCTACCCAACGAGACCAGCTTCTCGCCGTTCTGCACTGTTTTCAAGCTTCGTTTCGCTACCAGCAACCTTCCTTGTGTCGCACCAGTACCGTTACCCACTGTATTGACATTGGAACCCATGTCCCTTTCCTCAAACGTCCGTACCGCGTGTCAACCGCTGAGCGCCGCATCATTGACGAGCAGGTGACCGACATGCTCAAGCGCCACGTGATACAGCTGTCGCACAGCCAGTGGGCATGGCCTGTGGTCCTGGTAAAAAAAAAAGACGTTTCCATCCGGTTCTGCGTGGACTACCACCGTGTGAAAAAGATTACACGCAAGGACGTTTGCCCTCAGCCTCGTATCGACGACGCCCTAGGCTGCCTGCAGGGCGCTGAGTTGTTTTCTTCATTGGACTTGCGCTCCGGTTACTGGTAGGTGCCGATGGCAGAGGCGGATCGCCCAAAAACTACATTCGTCACATCCGACGGCCTCTATGAATTTAATGTCATGCCCTTCGGCCTCTGCAATGCACCTGCACATTCGACCGCATGATGGAAAACATACTCCGAGGCAAAATAGCCAAACGGGCGAGTTGGTGGTACATATTGGTGGAAAACAGCGCAACGACGCGGACAGAGTGGAAGAAAAATACAGGACTAGCGCTGACTCACAACTGAAATTTATTTAAGGAAAGCAGTACATTTTAGAGACAAAGTGGCCAACTTATCAGCTAAGTACATAGACAAAACCCAAGTTTCTACGTGGCATCGAGGTATCCAACCTCACTGTCATATAATGAAATAGATGGCTTACTGACACATAACCTTGTTTTTTTCTTCATGTGATATGCTTCCATAATCTCTCGTGTTAATCGGGACGGGTGTTTGTAGAGGATATCACAGTAAGGCAATGAAGGAAAACAAAATTGGCAGTCTCGAACATGGTAAACTAGATGATTAGATTTGTTAGCTTCCAGACTATTTGCATGCTCTTTCAAACGTGTATTGATGCAACGCCCCGTCTGCCCGATATATATTTGTCCGCATGACATTGGGATTTTGTACACAACCTCTTCTGCGCAAGGCACATACATTGTTTCGTGCTTAACCCCACAAGTTGTTTCAGATTCTTTTCGTTGTTCAGCCTTTCTTTCCAAAACAGCACAAACCCTTTTAACTTTCTTGGGTGCTGAAAAAACCACCCCTACACCATACCTTTTTGCCACATTTTTAAGATTATGTGACATACGGTGTACGTATGGGAGAATGGCACACTTTTTCCTTTCCTTCTCTTTTCCCGGGCTAGGGACCAAATATGGATTCCTAAGCTTTTTGGCTACCTTGTTACAGCCCAATAACATAACACCATCCGGGTATCCAGCTTCCTTCAACCTTTTAATTTGTTCGTTGAAGCTGTTGGTTGCCCTATGGATACAAGATTTTGATAATGAGGCCAAAAGAGATGACACCACAATTCCTGTTTTTACTGTTTTGGAATGATGCGATTTATAATTTAACAGCGGTTTTTCCATCCTTGGACGATATTCCCAACAAACGTGCCCCGTTGCAACCTTCAAACTCAGATCTAAAAATTGTAGCTTACTACCGACCGTGACCTCAGTGGTGAACTCTAGACCTAAAGCATTTTCTTTAAATACCTTTAGTACATCAGTCATGCGCCTTGAAAAGTTGGGTTTTTCTACAAAAATCAAGAAGTCATCGACGTAACGAAAGATGCGTGACGCCATTCCCGGCAGATTTTCCTGGATACCACGATCAACAAAGGACAAAAATATATCGTTGCGACGGGGCACGTCTGTTGGGAATATCGTCCAAGGATGGGAAAACCGCTGTTAAATTATAAATCGCATCATTCCAAAACAGTAAAAACAGGAATTGTGGTCTCATCTCTTTTGTCCTCATTATCAAAATCTTGTATCCATAGGGCAACCAACAGCTTCAACGAACAAATTGAAAGGTTTAAGGAAGCTGGATACCCGGATGGTGTTATGTTATTGGGCTGTAACAAGGTAGCCAAAAAGCTTAGGAATCCATCTTTGGTCCCTAGTCCGGGAAGAGAGAAGGAAAGGAAAAAGTGTGCCATTCTCCCATACGTACACCGTATGTCACATAATCTTAAAAATGTGGCAAAAAGGTATGGTGTAGGGGTGGTTTCTTCAGCACCCAAGAAACTTAAAAGGGTTTGTGCTGTTTTGGAAAGAAAGGCTGAACAACGAAAAGAATCTGAAACAACTTGTGGGGTTAAGCACGAAACAATATATGTGCCTTGCGCAGAAGAGGTTGTGTACAAAATCCCAATGTCATGCGGACAAATATATATCGGGCAAACGGGGCCTTGCATCAATACACGTTTGAAACAGCATGCAAATAATCTGGAAGCTAACAAATCTAATCATCTAGTTGACCATGTTCGAGACTGCCAATTTTGTTTTCCTTCATTGCCTTACTGTGATATCCTCTACAAACACCCGTCCCGATTAACACGAGAGATTATGGAAGCATATCACATGAAGAAAAAAACAAGGTTATGTGTCAGTAAGCCATCTATTTCATTATATGACAGTGAGGTTGCATACCTCGATGCCACGTAGAAACTTGGGTTTCGTCTATGTACTAGCTGATAAGTTGGCCACTTTGTCTATAAAATGTACTGCTTTCCTTAAATAAATTTAAGTTGTGAGTCAGCGCTTGTCCTGTATTTTTCTTCCACTCTGTCCGCGTCGTTGCGCTGTTTTCCACCAATACTCCGAGAGCTAAAATGCACACACGTCTTTGTTACCTAGACGACGTTGCGATCTTTTCCCCGGACTTTTCGTGTCACCTCCAGCGCCTTGACTCTGTTGTCCGCTGTCTGGCCGATGCTGGCCTCCAACTCAATTTGAAAAAGCACCGCCTCGAAGCTCTGCAGCTCACCATTCTCGGACACGTCGTGTCGAAAGATGGCGTTCTCCAGGACCCGGCCATGTTGCGAGCTGTGGCCGAATTTGCGAAGCCCACATCTCTAAAATACCTCCGCAGCTTCGTCGGCCTCTACTACTACTTCCGCCGCTTTGGCCTCAATTTCGCCAATATCATCGACCCCTAGACCAAGATCCTTTCCGGCCACGACCTTTCGGTATGGTCGCCACCTTGTGATAAAGCGTGTACGGCACTCCGTCGCCTCCTGACCACTCCAACAATTCTGCGTCACTTCAACCCTTGTTGTCCGACGGTACTCCACACTGATGCCAGCGCCGTCGGCCTCGGTGCAGTATTCGCTCAGCGCAAGCAAGGAGCTGCCGAATACGCTGTCGCTTACGCTAGCCGGACACACACAAAAGCTGAAGCCAACTATTCCGTAATCGAGAAGGAGTGTTTAGCCATCCTATGGCCGATCGTAAAATTTCGCCCCTACCTGTACGGACGCCCTTTTGACGTTGTCACCGATCACCACGCCCTCTGCTGGTTGCCCTCTTTGAAAGACCCTCTGGTCGACTGGCGCGCTGGGCTCGGCGACTCCAAGAGTACGACATTCTCGTTATATATCGTTCCGGCCGCAAACATGCCGATGCTGATGCACTCTCACGTTCCCCTGCGCCATCTGAAGCGGTGCCTTGTATATCCGCCGTGCATTCTTTGATGTTTGTGTCCACTGATATGACTTCCGAGCAACGCAAAGACCCATGGATCAATTGCCTCTTAGATGTCTTATTCCGATAATCGTCTCAACCTGCTTCCTCGTGCTCTCCGTCGTCAGTCCCACAATTTCGTCATCAGAGGCGAGCTTCTTTACCGCCGCAACTACCTCCCGGATGGTTGCAAGTGGCTTCTTGTCATTCCCACACATCTGCGCTCCTTCATTTGCTCTTCCTACCACGATGATCCCCAGTGTGCCCATGCCGGATTCTTGAAGACCTTCACCCGTCTACGAAAGCAGTACTACTGGCGTGGGATGGCCCGTTATGTCCGCCAGTTCGTTCAGTCGTGCCCCGCATGCCAGCGCCGGAAACATCCGCGTCGCCGACCCGCCGCTCCTATGCAGCCGCTACTTTGCCCAGTGCAGCCTTTCGAGCGTGTTGGCATTGACCTCTACTGCCCTCTTCCCAACATATCCACCGGGAACCGCTGGATCATCGTTGACATCGACCACCTCACACGCTATGGTGGGACATCGCCTTTACCATCTGCTACAGCCTACGACTTTGCATCCTTCATTCTCTATTGCATCATTCTTCATCTTGCTGCGCCCAAAGAGCTGCTCAGTGATAGAGATCCGGCCTTCTGTGAAGTTGTAGAAGCTCTCCTTCAGGAATGCAACATCGTTCATCGCACCAGCTCCGCCTACCATCCCCAGACAAATGGCATGGCTGAGCGTTTTTATCGCACCCTCGGCGACATGCTGGCCATGTATGTTGTTTCCGACTATTGTAACTGGAACCGCGTTCTCCCTTTTGTCACATACGCTTATAACTCCGCTGCTCAAGCCACCACAGAATTCTCGTTGTACTTTCTCCTGTAAAGCCGTGAGCCTTTTTGCACAATGGACACCAGTCTACATTACCGCCCTGATGCTTTCTAATTTACAACTCTTTCTCAAGCGGCAACTTATGCCGAAGAATGCCGACAGCTTGCCCGCTCCTTCACTTCTAATGCCCAGCAGCAGCAGAAAAGCAACCGTGATTCCTCTGCACTTCCTCCCGCTTAATTTCCTGACTATTTGGTCTGGCGCTGGGTACCCTCCTCAAGGCCCGGCCTTTCCTCCAAACTTCGTAGCAAGTTCCAGGGACCCTACCGTATACTTCAGCAAACATCCCCCGTCAATTGCCTCATCGAACCCCTTACGCCATCCTTTGATTATCGTCGCCGAGGCCGCGGCATTGTCCACACGACCCGCCTCAAACCATACTACAACCCCGCCGTCGTCACATCGCCCTAGGCCGCCAGGATGGCGCCTTTTCGTCCGGGAGAAATTGTAATACTGGCCTCCGGGTTTTGAATCTTCACAGGCTGGCGGTTAACGAAGACGGCGACAAGCGCCGAACGCCCCGTCCCGCATGCGTACTCTGGACTGACCGCTGCCTCTGGTCTCTACCTGAACTGTACCGCTGGTTGTTCGCAACTCAGTGCTTTGCAAGACGTTCCTTATTAAAGTATATATATATATATATATATATATATATATATATATATATATATATATATATATATATATATATATATACATACATAAATACTTCACAAAAGTCTTAATATGTAATGCAGAAAAGGGACACACGAACGAAAAGTCATTTACTTACAACATTTCGGGCAGGGCCCGGCCTTCTTCAGGTGACGCCAAATTACCTGAAGAAGGCCAGGCCCCGGCCGAAACATCGTAAATTTTTTTTATTTATTTATTTTATTGATACTGTTGACCCTCGCTTGAGGGTCGTTACAGGGAGGGAATACAATGCAATGTACAACAGAAAAAATTCATGTCTCATAACATCAAGTTGGGTGCCCCCGACACAAAATATCCATAGAACGTTCGAACTTGTGCACTTCCGATTGTTCGACAACTTCAACAGGCAAAGCATTCCAAATTTTGATGACAGGAAAAAAAGAGTAACGAAAAACATCAATACGTGAGTCGTAAGGCTTGATCGATCGAGTGTGGCTTGTTCTCGCGCTCCGTCTTCCCGGAGGCTGAACATATCTATCTGATTTTATCTTGAAGTGCCCTTGAATTATTTGAAAGAAAAGTTTTAGTCTTGATTTTTTCCTTCGATTTTCCAGTGACTCGAGCCCACATGAGTTCAGCATTTCCGTCACTGAGTCCCTTCTTCTGTATCTTGACGATATAAACCGAGCAGCCATTCTTTGGATTCGTTCCAGTTTATCTTTTAGAACTTTTTGGTGCGGGCTCCAGACGACACAAGCGTACTCCAAGGATGGGTGGATGAATGTTTTGTAAGCTATCAGTTTGACATCTTTTGTTGCATGTTCCAATTTCTTCCTCAGAAAGTAAATTTTTTGGGAAGCTGTCGAGCACACAATATTAATATGTTTATGCCACTGCAGATTATGTGCAATTGTGACGCCTAAATACTTGAAGGTATCAACATTTTTTAGATTATTTTTTCCAACGTTATAAGAAAATAACTGCAAAGTCTTCTTATTAGTTATATGCGTAAAAGTTGATTTTGTGTAATTAATTTCCATGCCCCATTTTTCGCACCAAAGCTGCAAGGAATTAAGGATACGGTTTATTCTAATTTGGTCGGCAGCTTGTGTTATTCCAGAATAAATTAAACAGTCGTCTGCAAAAAGCTTCAATTCTACGGGAGACTCGGTAACCTCGTTAATATCATTAATATAAATTAGGAACAGTAATGGAGCTAAAACCGACCCTTGAGGAACGCCAGAAAATACTTCTAATGTAGAAGAAAAACAATCATCCACATGCACAACCTGCCTGCGATTATTCGAATAGGCTTTAATCCACTTAAGAATGGTTTCGCTAATTCCTGCTTTGTGTAACTTTAAAAGTAATTTACTGTATGGAACCTTGTCAAATGCTTTTGCAAAATCTACACAAATGACATCTATTTGTTCTTGGGAATCTATGGTTGAACTAAAATCATGTACAGTTTCTATGAGCTGTGTTATGGTAGATAGCCCTCTTCGGAACCCGTGCTGATGCTGATAAAAGAACGCGTTATCCTCGAGGAAAGTTAGTATATGTTTACTTATGATATGTTCCAATAGTTTACAGCTGATACTTGTCAGGGAAATTGGGCGATAATTATTTGCGAGTAGTCGGTCGCCGTTTT